>VWZW01002530.1:643116-761404 GCA_013397115.1 Edolisoma coerulescens
GGGGGAAGGTAGAGGAAGAATATTAAAAAGTTTAGTTTAGATCCCAAATCCCTTGTTTCTGAGGCAGGATTGCTTCATCTGCACCATTTCTGATAGATTGTCATTTAGTCTGTTCTTGAAAACCTGTATTGATTCACAGCCTGCCAGCATAAACAGTGGATAACTATCATTATGGCTAGACAGTTCCTCCTAATATCTAATCTAAATCACGCTTGCTGCCTCCTAAGTCAATCCCTTTGGTTTTCCACATCCACAGGGAGTAGGACAAGATTATCGCTGCCTTTTAGCAGCCTGACATATTTAAAACTTGTTGTCATCTCTCATTCTCTCACCCTCATTCTCCCACACTTTTCTTCCAACTCAACAAGCCCACTTCTTGTACCCTCTTCTCTAGGGGTCACACTTGGCTAAATTTTTTATCATTCCTGTGAGCATCTTGCTTGAGGTAGGGCCCAAACTGGATACAGGGCTGAGAGGAGTAAAGAGCCTGATGTGTGATTCTCCTCTAGATATATCTCCAGGCTTATTCACCTGTGTGTACCAAGCCCTGCACTGCTCTTATCATGAAACCATAGAATTGTTAAGGTTGGAAAAGGTCTCTAAGATCATTGAGTCAAATGATGTCCTCCCTCTCTGTGCCTCTAGCCTCAGAGACTCTTTTGCTGTACTGCTCCATTTTGTGCTTTTGCATGACATCCTTCTTCAACGTGATTTTTTACACCTGCCTGTATTGAATCTCAGTCATTCGTTTCAGACTGGGTCTCTGATTTATTAAGATTTTATTCTAATTTTAATCCTTGAAAATGCTCACAGTATTCCCTAGAGATTTGTAATCTTCCTCCTAATTTACAAGTCATTAATGGAAATACCAAATGGAGCAAGACCTCAGGCACCGCCCTTATGTGTCTTTTCAGGTTGACATTGGACTTACCACTGACTGTTCCTTGAGTACAGATTTGATGCATTTGTATGCCTGCCCACAGTAAATTATACCTCAATTGTATTCACCTGGTTTGCATATAAGGCTATCACATGCATTCATCAAAGCTTTCCTCATTCCAACGTGTGACTTCTACTGTTTTTTCCTCCCTAGTCACTATGCTCCCAGCTCCGTCAAAGAAGAAAATTAAATAGATTAGGCCTAATTTGTTCTTGACAAGTCTGTATTTTCTGTTTTCTCATGACTTTATCATGTGGGAGTGGATGCAGCTGCAGTGCAAGGCAGCAAGCACGGAGATGGAAACTCTTCTTGGATTGCACACTTGCTCCCTCCTGCTCCACGATAAATCAACACTTGTTATAAGTATTTACAAGTGGATTGAATAATAATTTTTCTGATTTGATATCAAAGCAAGGCTGTTTGGTCTGTGATACCCAGATCTGTCTCCTTCCCCCTTTTGTTTGAAGTTAGATAATATGTTTGCCCTTCACTCATCCCTTGAGAATTTCTCAAAGGTATTTACTCATGGCTTGGAGGCAGCCCTGACTAGTTCCCTACTCCTTCCTTACTCCTAGCCGATGCTTAATTAAGCCCCGCTGAGTTGAATACATCCAACTTGCATTAATATTCTCCAATCTCTTTCTCCTGTGTTCTAGAGTATCTTTGCATTAAATATCTAACATTTGATCATAGTGAACATTATTGTTGAAGGCTCTTCAAGCACATGAATTTTATCTTTCCCGATGGAGCGTGTGTCTACAAGTCAGTGGATGTGGTGCTGGTTGTTTCCATAGCAGAGGGCAGGGGCATGGCACTCGGGGGTGGCTGCATGCACATCAGCACTGCAGCCTGCTGGTTACAGTCCCATCTGACTTTATTGTGCCCCAAAAAATGAAATTAGCAAGGTAAAAGCCTTGTTTAATGTGCTTTTGATAGGCTGTTTTATATGCACACATGCAAAACCAGAGTGAGAAAATAGGAGCAATTAAAATGTCCAAAGCCTTAGATATTCTCCTGGGATGTAGCTTAGGGTTATATTTAGACAGAGCAAGTAGCACCATCTAGTATTAAAACAACCATAAGAACCTGTTTTCCATTGCTCTAGTCTGTCAGGCTTTTATCACTTGATCTGAGACTTTCAGGTTGTGTCTCTCTCTCAGGCTAAGTTTATTTTAATATTGTCAGCTAAACCAATTCAACCATTTCCAAGAAAAACTAGGGGGGAGGAGAGAAGGAATGTTGTTTTGCCCACATTAGAAAGGGGAAAGAAAACAAATCCTCCAGCTTTTTGATTGAGAGCTGCGGTGCCATCATGTTCAGGAACAGGATCTATGGTGACAAGGCTTGGAGACATCTGTGCGTGTTCTTGGCAGACTCATCTCTGTTTCGAGCTATTCCGTTTTTTGAAGACTTTCCTCCCCTGTCCATCAGCACGCCCCAGCCTCTGGTGCTGAGCAGCCCACTTGTGACCCAGCCCTGTGCTCGTGCCCTAACTGCTCCAAGGGATGTGCCAGCAGAGCATGCCTGTGTAGCGCCAGCCCAGGGCTGTGCTGCTCAAGTGGCATCATCCCTCTAATGACAGCTCCTGCTTCTTCCAGGTAGAGGTGAGATGGGGTCTCAAATATGGGAGCAGAGAGCATGCACAGAGGTGCTTCTGCTGGAAGTGTAGACAGGACAGTAGGTGTTCATCAGGAGCAGAAGGAAGAAATTGGGGTGACAGGTGCAAACTGAGGACTGGCCAGCAGAAGCTGTGAGGGATGCAGGAGGAAGGACGGGCTGACTGCCACAGTGGTGGACTGTGTGGGAAGAGTGGCTGAACTGGTGGGACCAGGAGACAGGAGGGCAAGGAAGGGATGCTAGAGGAGAGGGGAAGGACGGCAAGAAGGATTGGTGAGTGTGGGACAGGGGAAATGAAGGCACTGGGGGGTACATTGTGGTGAGGAGTTAACAGGGGTGTGGGGATTTGGGGCTTCCTGGACAAAAGTGTTGGTGTTGGATTAGATGGGCAGAGGAATGGAGGAAAGCACAGTACACAAATTACTGCAACCAGGTTTTTTGGCTCATCCCATGTCCTCATTGTGTGGACAGCTATTTGCCACACTTAGGTTGATGTGCAGAGGCACTAGGTTCTTGCAGCAGTTGCTTTGAATGTACCTAGTTCACTTTTAAAGCTAAGTCCTTCAAAAAATCAGGCTGTAAGCACTTCAGACTGGATGCCTAGAGTGGAGAGGGTTGTTTTCACTTTAGTCTGTCTGCATAAATACTTCTGTCTGGCACATGTCTGATATGAAATGGGAATAATGTCACCTAGACGTGAGTGAAGATAAGCTAGTTTAATGTGTGACCCATCTAGATAATATGCTTTGTAATTCAGATGCCTGTTAGTAACTATGTCTTCAGAATAATGTTTGAATAGCTGCTGCAGAGACGGCTCAGGAGGAACTAGCATCACCTAGCCTGTGCACCAGTCGAGGCAGGAGTCCTGCAGAATTCAGTAGCCTCAAGTCACGTAATTAGAGACTGCAGAAAATTGTGTGTCCATGCAGGGTGCCTTGATTTGGGCAATTGTTGATGTTGTATGCTTCATTTTGCAGTATGAATCATTTTCCTTCAATGTTTTCTTTTCTTGAAAGTTGTACAAAATCTTTTACCTTATTGCTATAAATAGTTCTGCAGGTATAAATAGAGGTGGGCAGGGCAAATCACATGTAAGAAGGACTTCAGGAGTTGTATTCAGCCAGTTAAAGGGTTGACACCTTCCCGTTTATTTCAAGTAGCAGAGGGCAGGAGAGGTATTACAGAGGGCAGCCAGGGCCAAATCCTCTGTCACTTCTGGTCTCCCACCCAGTATGTGGCTGCTGTGCTGGGACACTCTCTGGAACTTGGGCTAAAGGAAGGAGCCTGCCAAGGGGCTGCTCAGAGCACCATGAGGGGAGGATTCAATGCCATGCAAGTCATTTCAGAGCACAGAGGTAAGACTTGCTTCTGCCACTGCTGCAAGTGTTGGCATTCATCATCACTGGTACTGGTTATCATACAGATGGTGGTGGTGCCCCCCCAAAATAACAAGGCTTGGGAACCCCTGCTTGGGAACTACAGACAAAGGCAGATCATAAATAGAAAACAGTGTGTTTCCCCCACTGAGAATTAGTTACAGAAGGAGCTCAGAGGAAACTAGCACCAAATTTCTTCATGGTGTTTTTCAGGAATGCTTTGGGCTTTTCTCAGGCCGGAGGTGAGATCCATGCTCATGGACGGAGCACCCCAAGGTGAGGTGCTCTGACGACTTTTCCATCTGGTGATTCCATTGTGTCCCGCTTGCCCAGGCTGTGGTTCTCCATTGTGTCTGTCTACATGGGGGCTGATGCTGATTTCCGCCGTTCACGCTTGTTTCTCTGCATCTGAGAGTGCTGTTGAGAAGTTTCCAGAGAAAAGCTTGGCCCCTGTTTCCAATGTAATGCAGAGTTGTACCGGCTGCCGGGGACAAGTCGGAAACGCTGGCAAGATAGCAGGCATCCTCAGGAAGCAAACCCTATCAGAAAGCACTGATGTCATTGGCAAACAAAACAAATCAGGGCTGGAAAAACAAACTGTTTTGCAGGGTTGTTGATCTTCCCTCAAGTTAGAAGCTCTGCACAGCCTTTACTCTGTGGTCCACTGTGACAGATTATTTACATGACAAGGCTGCAGCAATGGTTTTGTTACTCCTGCCAATCCAATTCCTTTGATTTTATTTTTTCGGTTTATTTATCTAAGGGAGGGTGGGATGAGTGTCCCGGAACTCTAGCCAGATTCAGAAAGCTGGCCAGCATCCTTGCAGATTATGGGTGCTGACATGGTTGATGTCCTGCAAGCTTTGATCAGGCAGGACCTCTGGCTTCCCTGTCCCTGATCAGGTCTGATGCAGGAGATGCTACTTCCCCGTGACTTCTGCACAGCCCTTCAAGGCTGTGTCCCAGCTAGTGGCCACCTGCCACCCCTGCTACTCGCTCCTTGGAGCTTGTGCCATGAGCATGGAGCAGGCTTCTTCCCCTTGGTTGTTCCCGCTGCAGTGTTGTGATGGCCATAGTATAGCATCCTTCTCCCAGATGGGCCTCTCCACCACACAGAACACCATGGGGTTTCCCCTTCTACACATGGTGAGTTTGCAGAGCAGGAGACAGTCATACCAGTTCCTCATAGCACACTTCCACTTGTTGCTCCTCATCACTGGTGCCAAAAGAAGGATCAGAGTAAACTCCATGGACTAGAGGTTTCTCGCCCACTCACCTTTGCCTCTCTGATGGCTGCAGTGGGCGGCAGAGAGGGGGTTAAGCTCTGCTCCAAGCCAGCCCTATAATAGCAGGAAAAGCACATTTCTTCCTTGCACCTGTGAGCGCTTCGATGGGCTTTCTGCTGTTTATGGTAGTCACATTGGATCTTTCTCTTGTTAGAAGCTGAACAGCTCTAGCACTAGCAGCCAGCTGTTCCCTTTGCTCTGCTCATACCTGGCTCCTTGCACAGTCCGGGCAGGGGGTGGATGGAAAATCAGCTTTTTAGGTCAGCATTCAAAAATAACCCACAAAGCCTTCCTTTCCTTCCATGAGGGAAGGGTCCCACTCCTCCTTGCTTTCTGCCTGCTTGTACTTCCTGCTGGCTCACCTACTCAGAGCTCTTCCTGGGAATTTGGAGTTCTGTTCTAGCAAGGGCTAATATCTTCAGCACAGAGCTTTATTTCTCTGTTTTTAAAGGATGTGTAGTGTTACATGTGTGAAAAGGGAGGAGATTCATTAAGTTCTAAGGACGAACCGGTTTAGGTGTTCAGGAGGCTCTCAGGCTGGAAAACTACTTCTGCAGTGTTCCAGGTTAAATTGTGGCTCTGCATAAAAATTGTGCCTGTTTTTCTACACTGTGAGCTCTCCTCGGGCGAGTACCGTGGCCACTGTGGGCAGCGCAGCGCAGAGGCGGCTGGAGGGTCCCTGCGTGCCCGGGAGCTGCACACCAGGCTGGCCCAGAGCGGCTGGCCAGACCGGCTCCACAGCTGGCACAGCATCCAGGAGACAAGGCGGGACAGAAAATGGATGGGGTGCTGGATAGGCACAAAGTGTCCGTAACACATAGGGTGCTGCAGCACTGAAACTGGTTTATATAGTAAGCCAACCCATCCACTTCTGTGCATATGTAGCCTGAGATTTAGTACTAATAAACGCGCAGCAGCCATCTCAGTAGTTGCTCCATTTCAAGTAAATCCTTGTGAACAGCAGTGAACAGACTTCTCCCTTTCTTCGTGGCCAAGAACAGCGTTAGAGACCAGTGTATAAAATGCACTTGCTTGTCATGATCTTTGCAGAGACAGTCTCCTTTTAAGCAGCTGCCAGTGCAGGGCTCATGATCCTCGGGTGGATGTGCTACTACTAAGGACACACAGTACTCCCTAGACATGTTAAATGAACTCTTCATGCAGGGAAAGTCATCTTGTGTTTTATATTTTACATAAATCCATTTCAGTGTGTTTTACCTTTTTATCCACCCTTTTAAAATTTCTTTCTTTTGGTAACACTGTTCAAAGAGGGAGGAATGTATCAGGAGGGTCCATTGATTTGTATAACCTTCAAAAAAGAACATTGCCTTCCACACATTTTAAAACTCTGGAAGGATGGGTATTCTATAATTGCCATAATAAACTGTGAGAGTGGTATAGACAATAGAGGCTGTTTACAGCCAACTAATTCCGTTTGCTGGATCTTTGCTCTAGTCAGTGCAGAATTGAGGGCTGTCACTGGGGAAGAAAAATCTTGACCATCCTGTGTCTTGGAAGTCCTTGAGACACAATACACATGGGCATCACGTGTTGTTTCCAGTCATGTTAGACAGTGGAAGTGTGCTGTAAAAACAGCATACTTGAAATCTTAGGTTTTGTGTTATTCTAACTGAGGATTGCAGCAGGCCAATGCAGGGAGAAAAGAAAGTAATCTGTAAAAAGGACTGTTAAGATGGAGTATTGCATGATATTACCTGGGTTTCTCATGTGGTTGCATAATTCGTTTTTGTTCTTATGCATATTTTGTCCTTGTTCATGTGAACATTTTTTTTAATTGGAATATGCAGAGCTGTAGGGAGAGGCTTATTGCTCTGGTATCCACCCCCTCCTCCTGCAGCAACTTAAAACATAATACAGAGCACACCTCTCCACGACTGGAGAAAAATAGTTTTCTGAGGAAATGCCTGCCCAAGTTGTGGGCTTACCTCCAGTGCAAAGTTTTTATTTTGAGATTGCCTTAGTGAAATCTGAAAGCTGCAATCACCAGTGAATTCTTGAGTGAAAGGGACTGAGTCAGCAGCAGCAGCACAGCATCTGCTGCTTGGCTGAGTGCAGGGAGGTGTATTGTCTAGGGAAGGACAGCACATGAATCATCAGCATCTGCATGCACTTTGCTTCATCTATTTTATTAAAAGGGTGGAAAACTGAGTCCAGGGGATGAGACTCTTAGCTTCAGTAGCCTACCAGCTGATCAAAGATATCTTTCCTTGTCTAAAGTGGCCTTCTGCTTGTTTTTGGTTCTGTTTTGTAGTGATGGGTCCAGCTGGAAAGAGCTTTCTGATGGCACAGCTGTGAGTGAAACCAGCACAACATGTTCAGTGTCGAAGACCTCCTGATTTCTCATGGATACAAATTGTCAAAAAATCCCCCTGTTTCTTATGAGAACAGGTATGATGGATACCGGCACGAAATCACAGGGAACAGATCTGCTCAGAGAACAACACTGAACGGGATTGAAGCAGAGTCCAGAGCTGGGGCCTACAGCAAGAAGTCTCTGGTGAAAACCAGCTCGAGCAGCACTGAAAGCAGCCATGGGAGCCAAGGGAGGCAAGCGGGTCCTGGTTACCACCATGACCTTCAGGGTTTGTCCACTTTTCATACTTCAGAAGGGGGGTAAGTTTCAGCATCATGCCATGGCTTTGCTTTCTCTTTCTTTTGTTCTTGACAGATAACTAATCACCACGCTAACCCTTAACACCATCTTCCAGTGATCCTTTCCTGCTCCCATCCTAGTAACCATTTCCGTTCACTGGATGTCCACATCCAGTGACACATCCATTCACCTTCTGCTAGAGAAAGGCCTTTGGGAATAGTGGGATAATGGGAAGTGGCTGAGTGTGGGAAAATATGTTTTACTAATGTGTCTGTATCAGAAAGGCCTTTCTGATGGACTTAGGAAAGCTTAGTCCTAGCACAGGGGGAAAAAAAGGGGGAAAAAGGTCTTACTTTTCTTCAGTTTTAAAACACTGCATCCAGCTTCTTCTACCACATACACACCGCAGGTTTTACTGTGGATTCAGCCACATGCAGCTCTTGGTGGCTGTTCCTACATGCACTGAGGACTTGCTTGTTCTCCTAAGGCTGCCTTTGTGGAGAAAGCATGAGAAGGTGCCTGTACACTTCTACTTAGAAACAGCTCCAAGCCAGTGGAAGCTCTTGTTGTCACTCCATAGAACGTGCTTGTACAACCATGGCTTGCTCAACTCCGAGTACGTGCACACCGGGGCTGGGGCCAGCTGGGCAGGAAGAGCTGTGTGTACACACCGATGCTTGGCCATTGTTCTGCAGCTATTTGAGTGCTGCAGATGAACAAAGGAAAGAGGCTCAAGCAGGACTGGAAGCCAGCCCAAGTATGACGATGGTTTACAAGGAAAAGCCCCTTCCTCTTGCCGAATGGGCTTGAAACTGAAAGCAGGGCAAAACACTGTCGCCTTGCGAGCTTGTCCTTTTACAAAGATCTTCAGTAACATGTGGCAAGCCATGTGTCCCCTTACTGCTGGGCTCGTCTGCTCTTTCCCTTCACATCTCTTCCCCTTGCAAGTCTGTTTGCCTGGAGCAGGAATGGCTGCTGGTTGCCAGCTAGGATAATGGGCAGGAAGAGATGTGAGCCCTCTAAAGCAGTCATCGGGCAGCAAGTCCTGGTGAAGGTCTCCAGGTGGAACGATCCATTCGAGAGAAGGAAGGACAGAACACAGATGTAAAGGTAATTAGGATGATCCTTCTTAGTGTGTTTTGGATTAAGTAAACTGGACAGCAAAAAAAGTGAGGAAAGATACTGAAAAAGAATGAAAGGGAAAAAGGTTTTGAAGTCGGGGAAGAGAGCGTGCAGTGGTGCTGAGGAAGCTGGCACTGAGTTTAGTGTGGAGCAATACTGGTGTAAAGAAGATCTGGCTGTGCAAGGCTGGAAGCTACCACAGCAGTGCTGCTCCTGCACCCTGTTAGTCAGAGCCTGTGTGGATGCACAGGGGTTTGGGAGGGCTGCTGCCTCCCTTCTTCCCACTCCTCTGGGTGCATCTGCACCCAGACATCTGCCCCACATCTTGGATGTGGCAGAGATATCTGTAATTGCTGGCCTTGGCTAAATACAAAATAATGCTCTCTAACAGTTTAAACATCTCTTTCTAAATGCAAGGGATGGGACCTGCCAGTCTATAGCATAGTTAAATATTATATCCTGGTTTTTAAAAGTGGCTTTTCCACGTAAAATAGGGAGCACAACCCTGGAAATGGCTTTGTCACACTTTCATAAAAACAGAAATATTTTCTTGCTATTATTGTTACAGCAAACTCTGATTCCCAGTGAGCCTACTGGCAACTCTTATAAGGCACTAGCAGCTGGGAAAACCTTTGTATCATCCCTTCCTTGCCATGCCTGGGAGTGTGGAGTGCCTCCAGTGTGGATTGGGACATAGGCATGGCCTGGCTGGTCCAGGAAGGGAGGAGGGAGCTCTCTGGGCCGGATCCAGGGAAGCTGCAGATGCAGCACCGCAGCACCTGCGTGTCAGCTCCTGAGCCCCAGGTGACAGCTCCCCTCCAGATCCAGGGCTGCTGTCTGCATGTGAGCTGCTCTAAAACTGAAGAGAAGATACCTGTGATGGCACAGTTTGGAGTGCCTGGGCCTGTGACAGGTGGCCATGGTGAACTCCAGCAGATATTTTGATATCGCTGCCTGGTTTCTGGACTACTGTTGGAAATCAGCTTCTGATTCCCAGGCTGGGAAAGTACTGCACACTGCAGAGACCTGGAGACAATTTGGGCCTGAAGAGGAGATGACCACCTAGCAAGATACTCTCTGGGCATTGCAGGCCTTCTGCCACCATTTCCTGGTGGTGCTTTCCCAGTCAGTACAGAGCAGGAGAGGGCCTGAACAGGCCGTGTGTGTCCTTCACAGATGGTGACAGCTCCACAACAACTCAGAGCATGGCTCAGGCTCCTTGTCCAGGGAATTATCTACACCATACTCTTGTTTACACAACTGATGTGGAAGAACTAATCAGCTCCCATACATCATGGAAGTGAGTGATGTTGCCAGCCTCGTGGCTGCCTTTGCAGGCAGGTTTGCAGGGCTCAGGGTGTTTTATGATGGCAGGGAATGATGTTGTCTCTGCTTATTAAGGTTGTTCTGCTAATCAAACCTTGCTGAGGAAGGTGGAGGCTTCATAGCTGCTGCTCCTGGTGCTTGTGAGGGGAGAGTGATGCCCTGGTGGAATGGGGAAATGGTGTTTGGCTCTGTCCTGTTGTTCTTCAGGCAAAGTGTGAGGAAGCAGATGGTGGGAGGGCTGTCCTGGCTGTCCTTGCTTAACAGAGCATTTGGAGGCCACATGGTAAAGGTTTGGAAGAGGAGAGAAGTCAAAGAAAATAGGAAAGCTGATCCTATGGGTATAGATGAGAATTCTCTTATCACAGGAGAACTCCCTCCTGATTCTCTTCTAAGTAGAGAGAAGATGCACTTTGCTTAGCTGTTTGTGTGGGAGGAACTATGTTAGTAGCTAGCAAATTTAGCGATAAATAGATACCATCATTAATGAGATCACCTGCTGGAACAATTAGAAAAGCATACTGGTGTTTTCCAATGCTGAGTCTCAGAAGAGTGTATGTGAGGATAGGATCTCAAAATAGAACAGAAGCTGCCAGTGTCCAGAACAGCCCTCTGAAAATTTTTCTGCCTTGCTGACTTTCTTAACAGTGCTCTTTGTGGGGCACAAAGTCTGCGCCAGTGCCTGCAGCTCACGCAGGATGAGCTACTGAGTGCCCAACACCTTCCGCTTGCATGCAGGCAGCCAGCAACAGGGGCAGACACTCCCTACATAGCCCTGCAGTGGCCTCATTCTGCAGGGTTTGGACTTCAAAGCCTGTGCCACACTCCTTCACTTTTGGCCCTGTTATCTGCATCACGTGAGGTCCTGCTGGTCCAGCGCCACCCTAGGGGAAATGGGCAGTTTCAACCCACTGCTCTGAGCAAGACAGCTCAGTGAAATGCGGTCATGCAGTCAGTGCAGGGTGGACTGATGGCCTCATTTCTTGTAAAGGCCTAAAATTCACAGAAAGCTAGAAATAGTTTTGGGGGGTTTGAACAGTTTTAATTAAATTAACTTTATATAGAATCATTGCAAAGCACTTTATGAGAGCAAATGTGATACTCATTACAAGCAGGCCTGTTAGAAAAGAGTTCTTAATGTTAAAATACACCTCCTTGGTCCCTTGGGACCTCTCTGCCCCTGGAACTTAAATCTCCACAGTTGGTCCCATGGGACTGCTCCATCCTTGGCACCTTTCCCAGCTGTCAGGCACTTGCAAGCTGCTGTGTCTGCGTGTGCATTTCTTTGTGCGTCAGTACCAGCACATCATGGAGAGACACAGAATTGTGTAGTGGCACAGTCAGAGATGAGCTGCTGCACGGAGGGGCTGTGGGGTCTTCTCTGTGGTGATATGTCATGGACACAAAAGACTGCACCATGACTGGTACTCAGCACTCAGAGATCTAGCATTGCTGAGGTGATAGTGAAGCATTTTGAACTTGGAGTGGCTCATGGAAGCTTTCCCTTCCACTGCCTCATTGACTGCAAGACCCAGAAGTGCCACAGGTCCTGGAAGGAGGCACTCTGCTGTAGTTGTGGTCACAAGCAGTGAGGTTGTGCTGTGCTGCCTCCTGCCTGGCTGCCACGCCTGCGTGCAGGTGTGCAGGAGCTGCTCTCCATCACTGAGAGCAGAGGAGACTTCAGGATGGAGCTGTACTGGAGGGTTCTTGGAGCATCCTCTTCCACTGTCATCTTCTTCAGAGGTTTACAGGGTCCCTGATAGAGGCTGGCTGTGTAACCACTTCTCGTGGCTTAGCCAGGACCTAGAGAGACTGATACTGTCTGTCCTATGAGTAGCTCTTAGAAAGGACCAGGTTTAAAATGCTCTAAATGCCTCCTTTTAAATGCCTTTTTTACACTCATGTTGCAATGATGACATAGTACAGGTTACATGGTGGATTGTATCATGTTCTGAAGCTCATTAATGGAGCCTAGTTATTAACCTTTAAAAATAAATTTAATCTTTTAAACAGCTTTTAATAAATGGAGAAGCAACCTTTCTGTTGATAAGAATTTGTGTTTACTTTGTGGGGGATTTTTTAATGGTGAATTAAGCTTTGCAACATCACTGGAAATTTAAAAATCAGCATTTTTAGGTGCTTTTTTAAGAAATGCTACCACTTAAGCAGGAATAATTTCCAAGAAGTCTGATGGCCTGTGCTGAGCAAGATGTCAAACTAAATAATTGTAATGGTCTCTTCTGATCTTGGAATCTACGACAGTACTTCCTGCAATTTCTGTAGACCCTTTTACAATGATGGATAAAATCAGTCAGAAAGAGCAGCCTGTCCATTCCCTCCTGACTCTTGCTGGACCCTGTTTCTCACCTCATTTTGTAAACACAGATACAAATGGTGCCGCAGCAGTAGGGGGATGAGATGAAAAGGTAGAAGACAGCATTTTTTCAGCTGTATGTTTCCACATGAAAATGTTGGTTGTTACTACAATCAGATTCTCATATAGGGGGTGTCCTGTTATATCTCACCGATGAATGAAGATGTCTGTTCCTTCTTGGGGTTCAGCAATTGAACTGTATTTCGTGCTTCAGAGGCAGAACATTTTGTTCAGAAGTTCAATCTTAATCCAATTGAACTAATATGAACAAGATGCTTCTTATCCCAGGCTGGTTTTAAACTTTTAGACTCATAGGATGAAGTTAATATACATAAAAGAAAATTGCTGTGGGTCTGGATGGCTTAATTTTCATTCTGAATTTTGACTTGTATTACGTCTTCACAAACTCCTATTTAAACAGATCATTGTTTTTAGTAAAAAAGAGGCAGATGACACTGTTTATATACCTTGGGGTGGAGGGAAGAGAAAGAAATTCTTGGGTTCTATCTACATACTTGTCCTATTTCTGTCAATTTTGATTTTTCTTTCCAGTCTTATGCTGGTGGCAGCAACATAGTGTAAAGGCAGTTATATTGTTGGACACCTTAGGTACAAGAATAGCAGAATGCAATTCAAGTAGAAAATTAATTATTTATATAGAAGGGTACCAATTTTGTTCTGCAAGAATGTATAAAACAGTTTACACTCTGTTCAGAACAGACAAAGGATCTATTCTGCTCGTGTAAATCTGTGTTCTGAATTTCTAATCTGCAATAAAATGTCTAATGTCTTTCATATTTCACTAATAGATTCTTTCATTTAAGAATTTTATACTTCTTTTGAAGTATTTTACATTTTAAATATTGGTTCCATCTTATTCAGAACTGTGTTGATACATCACCATCGTTGTGACATGTGTCATTTAATCCGAAGCACCCTGAAGAAATTTGTTCCCTCAGAAAGATGAACAAGAATCAATTCTGGAACTGACATGTTTAATTTCAGTACTTATACCAGGATGCAAATCATGTTTCTTACAGAATATATCTTATGAAATCTTACTGAACAGCCATCTATCTGTTCTCCCTACCTCTGCTTCTTGGAATCCTATTAAACTTGAATACCAGAGTAGTCTCCTTGACATCTATACATTTTGATTTAGCAGGGTGCAGAAGTAATTCAAGACAGTCACTTCTGGTTTTAGAATGGCATCTTAGAATCAGGGACTGGCCTAGGTTGGAAGGGACCTTCAAGATCATCTAGTTCCAAGCCCCCTGCTGTGGGCAGGGAATTTTCTAATGTCCATCAAGGAGGGCTGTGCATGTTTGCACAGCAGGTAACTGTGTGCATTTGCCTCTCTTTCTAACATCTTTGCATAGCTAACAACATGTCAAAAGAGCTTCTGTCCCTTCCTTTACCCGTGTTAATGACTGACTTTTAAATCCTCTCATTAAAATTGTCATCTGGTTGCAAATAGATTACACAAACCCCATTGGCATAACCCATCATTTGACCTCCTAACGGCCCTACCCATGCGAGAAAGAAACTGTGCACACTGCCTCTGACACTGTCTTTTTTTTCAGGGTTTATGACAGGCCTCATTTAGCATGGTCTCCCCAGCCCAAGACTGATAAAGATCTCGCCTACTGGAGAAGACGAGGACAGGACTTCAGTGTGCTACTGGGCTATTCCCAGAAGGCCAGTGTGGAGATGAAAGGCCTGGCTGCAGCCCCAGGGGCATCCCGGCACCCCAAGGAGAATCAGCTGAAGGTGGGAACAGGTGCAGGGTATGTCAGAAGAAGCGGCTTGCAAGAAAGCTGTGAAGTGCCCAGCAACTGCAAATGGCAAAGTCTGGAAGTGGAAAGCTGGAACCAGCCAAAAAAGGTAGGGAGGCAAATGTCCGAGGGTGACAGGGAGAAGCTGCTTCAAGAGCTGTATTCGCTGACCCTGGGAGACAATGTACTCAGCAGCCACAGCAGGGGGAAATCGCAGTCGTTGCCAAGGGTCCTTTCACCTGAGAGCATGAGGTGCGTGGAAATGCCCTCCCTGACCAACAGTAACAACTCGCTCAGCGTAACTAAAACCCCCTCATATCCCCCAAACAGACTGAGTGCAGAGCCAGTCAAGCACCACGGAACGGGAGGCCATTTCCTTCCCCTGGTGAAGCCCAAGTATGGGAGACCTCTCAAGCCTCCATCCTACGAACTGCAGCAGCAGACTAGGGCACCTGCAGAAACCATAGGTTTCCAGGACCACTGCCAGAAAGAGGAACCTATCTCCTACTTAGCCAAAGTCAATGAGCCAAGGCAAGATGCTTGCATTCCAGACTCTGGTTTGGAGCCCCCAGTGTACGTACCTCCTCCTTCTTACAAATCCCCGCCTCACCAACATGTGACCCCACGTTCCCCCAGTGAAGTGCCTAACACCGACACGTGCGCCAGCAGTGATCCGCAGGGTCCTGCAGAGCGGGTTGTCCCCTGCCAACGACCAGCCATGAATACTTTTGAAGTGGGGGGTGACCCTTGCAAAGACAACCATTTCCCTCATGGGAAGCAAAGCCATGCAAGGCGCCCTGCTGACCACCTGCGTTCCATTCAGTATATTCCCTTTGATGACCCTCGGATACGACATATTAAGATTGCACCGCTGGAAGGTCTGCAGGGCAACTCTAAACACACTGAAAATGCATGTAGTCCCAGTTCTGGTGCTTTGCAAGAGAGGAATCTTGAAGTACAGTACAACAGTGCCTTTGTGGATGCATCAAACTTGTCCAGTTCTGCAAAGGGAGAAAGAACTTCTGACAGCTCCACCCATAGCAACAGATGGTTGGCACCATCCGTCCGAGATCAGGAAAATTGTGCCTTGCTGGACCAAAGAGACAATTGTAGTGCAACTAATCACAGACCCCATAACGAAGCCAGCACAGAGTACACAAAAGGCAAACTTTCTGTAAGAAATTCACATATGGACAACACCTGTGAGACTGTTACAAAAGTGAAAAAGTTTGAACCTGGAACTGGGATGCAGAGCAAAAAGAGTTCAAAGAAAAAAATGAATGAAACTATATTTTGTTTGGTCTCCATCCCAGTTAAATCAGAATCCAATCTGCCAGATACAGATAGGAACAACAACATAACTCAGAGCCCTGATAAGAATGGGTTTGATAACAATGGGGCTTTGCAAGAACAAAGTCTTTTAAGTATGTCTTCAACAGACTTGGAGTTACAAGCGCTTACAGGAAGCATGACCAATAAAAATGAGTTACAAAAACAAGAGCTGTGGAGACCAGAAGAGTTCAAACAAATGAATGACCTCAGATTTATTCAGCCTACAAAACACAGAGAACTCAAGTATTCTGGCTCTTGGCCAGGCGATCAGTACAAAGACCAGCAGACACAGACCAGTTTCTCTGAAGAACCTGAGAGCCCACAATTTTTCCATGGTACAAAGCCTGGGCAGCCCGATAGCAGCAAACTATCCCCAAAACTCCTGGGATGTACAGCAACCACGATGGGGGCAAAACAGACAGGGTCACCTTCTGACGAGAGAGGCTGCAGGCAGAGCGGTTACAGTATGAAGGGCCAGACACATCTCAGCCAGTCTAGCAACAGTGCATTTTCCAGGACTGCCACCTCAGTCCTTCAGGCTCCCTCCCCAAAAGCCCACCAGAGCCAGCCTGTGCCTGTCCAAGAGAGGGAAAATGGCCTTCTTTCCAAGGGAGATGTAGTTAAGGGAGAACCAGGCACTCCCTGCAACAGTAGAGAGCTGTTTGGGCAGTTCCTGTTGAAACCTGTAAGTCGTCGTCCCTGGGATGCCATAAGTGAGCTAGAAAGTTTTAACAAGGAGCTGCAAGGGCAGGAGGAGAGCGCAAGCAGTGAAGAAGATTTGGAAAGTGTTGCAGCTCCTCTGCAGGCAGGTGCCTTTATGCAGAGGAGGGAGTCCAGAAATCAGAAATCCAGCCAGGAGCCAAAACATGGTGGGAAATCAGAAATGGTTGTGCCAGAGGTGCCTGTATTTAGGTCAGGAAGGGTTAAAAGTAAGTCTGAAAGTTGGAGCATGGGGACAGAGCATGGTGGTGAGCTAAGATGTGTTGGCTCTCAAGGCTCTTCAAAGCCAGGAGGGAGCAGTGAAGGAGTCAGGCCAGCAGATGGAAGTCTGATAACAGAAATGGGGATGGGGGAAGCCAAGGGCAGAACGAGCAAACCGCCAGTTCATGTGGGCCCTGTCAAAAGAGTTTTGTCCAGTAGCCCAAGTAGTTCATGTGACAGTAATCCTTTCAATAACCCTATCTTGCAAGAAATGAGCGAAGATCAAAATTACCTAGACTTTGTTAAACTGAGCAAAGGTGCAACTCCCACAAATGACAGCATATTAGAGAGAGGGTCAGTAGTACGCTTGTCACTAACAAAGAGGAACCAAAGGTGCTCTGAGCCAGATTTGAGGTCAGTAGGACTTGATGTGGCCCCAGAACCTGGTGCTAACAACTCTGATCACTCTTCAGATGCAAATGCAGTGGAAATCCCTGTGAATGAGTCATTGCAGGCAAGAGCTGCAAGAATTTTAGGTATAGATATAGCAGTGGAGTCTCTCCTTCCAGATGACCATGTTGGGCCCCACCCAGGCACTAGCCCTTCAAACGGTGCTCAGAACTTTGAGTCATCATCAGTGGGGAGCACAGTAAGTAACAAAGAAGGAAAAAAAGAAGATTCTTATGAAGGCAGACGAAAGTGTGGCTGGACAGAGAGTGCTCTCTTTGTCAGAGCTGGAGGACGATCTTTGTACGCTGATGAATGCCAGGCCACTCACCAGGAAGCCAGCACTAAACCACTGGTAACTGAGCAAGTTCTTGAACAACCTGTGAGTCCCAGCCAAGGCGAGGATCAAAACTTGGTTTGCAAGTCAGCTGCATATCAGCATTCAGAAAAGAGAGTGAGGAGCACCTCAAAAGTGATAGAGACACTCCAAGGCAAGCTCACGTCTCCACCCAGCCGGACTGCCATGGATCGCTTGGTGCGAATGAAAGAAGTTGACTCTGTGTCGCGGATGAGACGTCTGAGCATTAAGAGTGCAGACTCAGGAGAGGAGGTGGATGAGGAGAAGCTGTCGAAGGTACCAGAGGAGAGAGGAAGCAAACTGGCAAGCTCAGGGGCTGTTTCCAAGCGTGTTATCTCTCTCAGTGAAAATGGATGTTTAGGTGGAATGGACAAGAAGAAGATCAACAGAGATTTTTCTTTAGGTAAGACCCTGTTATGGGAGATCCAGATGGGTACTCGTTCCTTATGTAATGGCATGATCAGTTTGCTTATGCCCACGTAATGCTGCTCAAATAGTAACAGGCTGTAGGTGGTACTGTCCTCATCTGGGAGCCACCCACTTTGCTCTCCTTGTGGAAATGATGAGTGTTCTCTGATCCCATTTTAGGAATACTTACTGTAAAACTCACTTGTGATATGGAAACTCATTCACAGAGATTGGAGTGCTCCCTAAGGTCTTATCTCTGTCTAGTTGTTTCAGGGAATGGCCAGGCTAAAACAATGGAGTTCAAAGACAGCCACTCTAATGCCAGTGTTTGGGAACATGTGGTGATTTTATCATAGCTGTTCCTTAAATGCCAATTTTTTTCCCTCTCTAATGCTTAAGTAGACACATACTATATCACAGTTCAGAAGAAACTAAAAATAAAAATCTGATGTTCTTCTATGAAGCCTCTGGGAAATGACTGCATATAGAGGCCTGGAAAATTCTCTCTGTCTCATGAATGTTTTCCAGATCAGATGGTGAGAATAACTGTCAAACCCAGGACAAATGGAAAGTTGACTTTTTCAGTGAACACTTTTTTTTTTCCTATTTTTTGGTGCTTCTGATCTCTCTAAAGCATATAAACTTGTGTAATCCATATGCATTCCCAAAGTAGCATGACCTGTTCCCTCTCTAAAACAGTTTTCATATAGCATTTTGTTGAACAACTGAAAATCAATCAGTTGTTGCCATAGACCTGTGTAAAGGGATAAATCTCCCAGTCTACCTGCCTAGACCATTAAATAAATTGGAGTGAGAAAACACACAGTGTGAAAGTTGTTAAATTAGTATTAATCTCCTCCTTCCTTTTTCCATCTTCTCTGTTACCCTTGACACTTTACCTTGAAAACTGCACAGGTTATTCATTGTTACTCATTGATATAAATCTGTTCACAGTTTTCCAGTACAGAGGGACTGAAATTAAATGGAGTATACTTTAAACTGAATTTATGCATTTCCATCTGAAAAGAAATGCTTGTATGAGTTCTAAGTATTGACTCCTGCAGTCTTGCAGCCTTTTTTCTCCATGTCTTTTCCCGTATCCCAGATCTTTCTCTCTTTCTGCTCTGAACTGTATTTCTCCAGACCAGATTTTTCAAACAGACTAATTCAGCTTTCTTGTACCCATCAGGTCTAGTATACCCCACATGCATTTCATATGCTTTCCTCCCTTGGGGTTTCTGCTGGAGTGAAGAAAATAACTGTTGTGGTGACATGACTTCAGGGATGTATCAAAACAGATTGTGTGCGTTTTATTGGAGAGTTATTCTGCAGTAAATTAGGTCTAAATTTATCCCTCTTGCTGACAATGCCAGGCTTGTATTCTGCAGTGTGTTCCCATTGCAGCAGTTCCCTCACAGCTGTAACAGCCCTCTCCATGTTTGGATGGCATGAATGTCCCTTCCTGCTGTGCATGTCCAGTACTGCAGGGTGACACACATGGGGTGGGCAGGTGGCTCCTCCACTGGCCTCTTCCCATCCAAAGAGACCCTGATTTGTTGATGGCCCCAAAAGCTTCACCTTACCTTAACAGGGCAGGGCTGAAGATTCATGGTTGTAGAGAGGCCTGATGTTGTGTCTTCCTCTGTTAAGTCTCACTCCAATTTCCAGACTAGCTCACTGGTACTATTGAAAGCCCAAATGAGTTGCTTTCAAAGAGCAAATGTTCCATTCTAAAAGGCCATTCTATTTGGAGTGAGGCAGGGTGATGTTAGTCTTATAATTGCAGACTGGGCCTGTCACAGAGGCTGCAGCCCTTAGCAGAAACAGGCTTTCACATGTATAATGTAGCTTGGCAGGTGAACAGTCATCTATGAGTAAGAGCCCTGCCAAAAGTGAGTGCAAGAAGCTCATCTTACTATGCAAATACTGCTATTAGGAGAACATCTCCAAGTGTTCCCAAATGCATTGGATGTCTTTTCTCCTTTGCTGTTTAAAGACATGAGACTGCTAACCTGGCTTTGTTGCTGTGAGAGCATTTTGAATGAGCTTAACCAAATGTTGAATAAACATTTCTGTATCAGTACTAGAACTCCAACATCTGTCCCCCTCAAAAGGGTGACCTGGCCTGTCAGTCTGGCACTTTTGTGCCCTTGGTTTAGGTGCTGAGGGCATGGGTAAGCTTTCAGGGAATATACTGAGCCATGCAGAGACTCTGTCTTGTGGCCCGATTTTCTCCCTTCCTCCCCACCCCTGTCCTGCCGCTCCCTGAAACAGCAAGCACCTGAAATTTTGTGGGGAATTCTGCTAATGTGAATGTGTCTGGCCTTGGGAAAATCAGGTTTCTGAAATGCAAATCCGTTTTTATTCTTAGGTCGACTCACAGAACAGTTCAGAATTTTATGTTCTAACAGTTTAGATGGCAAAATATTTACAATCAAAAAATCGTTACTGCTTTAGAGGCATCACACACCATCAGCGCATTAAGCTTAGAAAGATGCAGCGTTATCCTAGAGCGCACTAGCCCTCAAAAACTTTTTTCCTGTTGATTTTTTTTGCATTCATGTGATGTCTGGAAATACCAGAAAAGGCTTAGCAGAAATCATAAGTGTTGCTGGCAAAGACTCTTTTCTTGGCTGGCCTAGCAGCTTGAGGAGGGTGGGCAAGAGAAGCGATAAAAGATTCTGCACCACGAATCCACCCACTAGGGCCAAATCCAGAAGTCCTTTCTTAGCCAGTTCCCCCTTGACATGAGTCTGGATGCTGCAGATGGACCCTTGCACACAGGAGAAAAAATGTCCCTGGAGGATTTTTATGCTTTTTATGTTTGAATGAAGACGTTCACTCACATCAACATGAAAGTCCTGAGGATGAACGTTTTACTCCAAAGTGTGATATTTATGTGTGGAACTGTTTTCATGCTCAGCTGTTTAAATGGGAGTGCTGTGGGAGTACAGCCTACGGGAGGGACGTTTAAGGTTAGCACAGATACTCCGGTTGCGTAAGAGCACAAGCAGCACGCGGCAGCACGGCTGCAGTGCCGGTTTGTCTGGGCCCCTCTGCGCCTGCAGACTCCTCCCTAGGTAGCCCTGGCTCCTGCACGCCATGACCATGCACCCCAAGGGCAAGCCAGGTGTCTGCATGATGGCACTGGGCAGGCGCACCTCACAAGGCAAAGCCTTTTCATCGCAATCCTGTCCCAGAGTGACGAGGGTGAAGGAAAAGGCTCATGTCTGCTCACTTCATGGCCAGCATTGGGATAAATCCAATTAAAAAATCTGATAGAAGAGTGTCCTCAGGGGTTTGGGGAAAGGAAAACCAACCTGTGGTATGTCCTATGAACTGGCAGGAGGGAGGCTGGAAATGAAGAGTGTTAGTTAGCCAGTCCAGTGCTTTAGTGAATAAGGCTGAAATGTGAGTTGCAGTTTTGCAGACCAAAGCGAGACAGACTAACCATAGTGATGCAACGCAGCTGTGCTTTCCTGTTTTCTGTTGAATTAATCTGAAATGAAGGATTTGCAATCAAATGAAAAGATCCTGATGACTGCATGGCATAATCACTCCTTCAGCCAGCCTTACACACCCTGCTAGGATGCTTAAAGCATTTACTGGTCCTTAGTGTTCAGTACAAGGGGAGCAAATCCTGTATCTTTTTCTTCCTGTCAAAGCACCTGAAAACTGGAAGTAATCACTTAGCATTCATTGTGCTTGTTCCTACCTACCCAAGGCCTTCCCAAATTCTATCTCCATGCATTTGATCAGAATTGTTCCCAAATTATACTGGTAAAAATACAGAATTTGGGTCAGGAATGTGATATGTATCTTTTAATGCAGGAAGTCCATTATCAGCTTCTCTTTTTTTAATAAAAACGAGGGAAAAGATGTGTCATTTCCACAGCTAGCAATATTGAATAGATTTCACAATACATTATTAAGAGTGTTTTCTTGTTTTTTTCCAGATATGTATGACCCCACCAAAGTTGAAAAGGTGTGAGATTAATGAAGAGGAGAATAGAGAAATTTCTGCTCTACTAAGAATGTTTCACTTATATTTTTTTCTGGGTGCTTTTTGTTTGGTTTTTGTTCTTTAATGTTTGGAAATTGTCTCTATTTGTGATGTTCATGGTGTACTGATAAAGCCTTTACCACTGCCACTAGGAATTAGCTATTCATGTCTGAAACTGTTGTGGAGACCACAGAAAAATCTGACTTCTACATTGGAACCATCTGGCCTGGTAGTGTTTAAGACAATACCTACCACTGGCAAAGAGTTTTCATCTGAACTCTATTTCAGTCTTCAGCGGGGATGATGAAATGCATCAAGTGAGGCGTTACATTGGTGTAAATGTAAACGTGGGAGATTAGTGAAATTATTTTTAAAAGAATGTGAATCTATAACCTAAACTTCTAAGTATCTACATTCTAAACTTTGTTTAACTTAAGGGATTTTTGGCCATAAGTGGGAAGTGCTGCTGCACAGTGTGGGGGAAGGAATGTGAAAGAATGGTAGCAAAGACTGATTGTGAAATTATCTCTGACTTCCAGAGTTTGAATTTACTTGGATTAAATACTTACTTGCCACCTAGAGAGAAGAAAAAACAAAACCCAAAAGCTTCTAAAAGATGGAAGACTTTTGTAGTACAGTGTACAGAACATGTAATTATAGTAGCTGGCAACTATATTTCAAACCAATGCAAAGTATACCACTGGCTGTTTTGCACTCAGTATTACCTATTTTTGTTTTGCTGTTTAGAAATTCTTTATATGAAAGTATAGTAGCTGGTTTAAAATAGCCCATTTTAACAAAGTAACTATATTTCTTGTTACAGAATACTATCTATTTTTCTACGATGTAAACAATTGCTAACAAGTGGCAAGTATAAAGAAGTATTATTATTATTATATTTTAAGAAGACTTATTCCTCTGAGTGAAGGTGCCCCAAGCAGATTTCACTTGTATATCTTAATGCACACACCATATTGCCACTTACTCAGTAATGCTACCTTATTTTGTTCTGAAAAAAAAAGCCATCTATCTATCTATGTATGTATGTACTACAAGGTTAATTTCTATTTTTTCCCACTCGACCCTTGGATCGTTCTTCTTGGAGCCACTTTCTGAAACACACTGAGAATTCTCCAGGCTGGTGTTGCTGCCATTCCATTCCTAGGACACTCATTACCAAAAAGCGGGTTTGGATCTTTGTCCCAGTGGTGCCGAGTGGCTCAGATAAAATACCTGCTTGCTTTCTTTGTTCCCTTTTACAGATTATGAGTTTGGATTAGGCCAGTGCACAAAAAGAAGCAAAATACTTCTTCCCTGAAGTCACCAGGTGTTGCTGGGGAGAAGTTCAGGTGTCTTTTTGACAATATTTAAATACATGGCTTTAAATATATTTTATCTGCACACACAAATGCATGAATTACAGAATTTATAATAAAGCCTGTGCATTCTTCCCTTTGATCCTGAATTAGCCTGCTTAATATCTATGTCTTAAAAGCCTTTATGTTCATTCCTGTATGTTTTTTTAAGTACCTGTGTACTAACATTGTTCTGATAACTTGTCCATGTACTTCACCAGTCTATTCTATTGGCCTTTTCTGGGTTTTAGCATAATTTTATTTTTTAAAATCTTGTAATTTCTTGAAATATTTTTTCCTAAGTCTGTAATTTGGAGAGAACGATCGGGAAAAAACACTCATCCTGTGTTTTGGCAGCAAGAATTTCTTGTCTGTAACACATGATTCTGTTACATATGGACTATTTAAAGCTTGCTTGAAAAGAAAATGTGGTGTATAATTTATTTTATTAACTCTTGTGCATGCTGTGTAGCAATACTTGTTGACAAACTGTTCCTACCACTCTTACTATGTTCACCTCTCTTCATCATCATCTAGGACATCTGGGGACTTGTAAATAGCTACAAAACATGTTTTTCCCGCCGGTGCCTCCCCACCTGAATCCTGCCCATAACAAAACAGTTCAGAAAGAACTGCATCAACTCTCATCTTCCCACTTCCCAGTAAAGCTGAGATGTGTAGCAATTAATTGAAAGTTTTAATTTATCCTTGATTGCTGAAGAACCATAAATTGTCCCATATAAGCATTCCTATTACCTTCTGTTTATGTCTCCGTGGAACAAAAGTTTTCTTTGCATTTTATTTTCTTCTGCTAGGAATAGGTTAATTGATTCCACAGTGTATCTGTTTCATCAGTCTTGTCAAGTAATTACTTTTCCAAAGCACATAAACATCCAAGATCTAAAAAAAAAAAAAAAAAAGAGGCAACAGTATTGCAGGGAAAGTTTTATTGGCCAAGAATAAGAAATTAAAACCTAGAAAGTGGGTAAGCTTTGTTTTGTAGTAATATGTGACTGCCCAGTGGACGAAGGAGCAGAGTTAGTCCTCTTTTGGAAATGGTGTATTCCTCTAACAACACTGGTAGTTTCATTTGATACAGACAACTGCGAAATCCATAGGGTACAGTTTTCTGAACCAATTGTGTCTCAGTGTTTCTACAGTGTCTATGCCATGGGTCAGCTATTGGAATGGACTGGATGGTACCATAGCTGAACCACCTTTCCAGAAACCTTTTGCCAGTTTGCAACAGAGAGCCCCTTTTACACCAGACATGGTTAAAAAACAGTAAATGGTGACTGCCAGTGCCTGTCTCAATGGGTACCTAAAACTGTCTTGGCAACAGCTGTCCCTGGTAATGGCAACAGCAGGAGCTCAGGGCCGAGTGGGTGCAGAGGTGGAGGATGCAGCAGGCTGCTTCCAGTGCCTCCTGCAATGCAAGCACAGTGAAAAGTGAGGAACTCTGCCTTTATTCTAGGGGGAAGAGCAAAGCTAGAACCTCAGAAATTAGGTTTTTACAAGCTGCTGTGTATCCAGCTTGTGCTGCTGCTGTGCTGTTGTAGCTGGGGAAGCTGAGGTCAGGGGAAGATACTGGTTTCATGAGCATTCTCAGAAACTCATGCAAAAAACTCCCAAACCTGACTGATTCATACATTTAAAAAAATGTTTAATGGGGACACTCCTCAGGACCTGGATGGCTAAAGAGGACCTGCCATCTCCTTCCCTTTACCCTGTTGAAATCCGGAAGGGACAGTCACAGTCTGAGGGGTTGGTGCCAGTAACAGCGGCTGGTGGCAGGGAGATAAAAACGAACACGACGTTCCAGGCTCCTATCTCCTATCTGAGGAAGAGAAGCCACCCGTGACCTCCAGTGCTGCTGAACGGCCCGAGCCCCGCGGACAGGGCAGGACGGCCTCCTCCGGTGCGGCAGGGGCAGGGGGAGCGGGAGCAGGGAGTGGGAGTGGGATCGGGATCGGGATCGGGGAGCGGGCGGGCTCTGCCCGGGGCGACGCATCTGGGGAGGGCAGCGCGCTCCCTCCTGCGGTTCCCGAGCGCCAGCGGGGAGTTGGTTTCCCTGAAGAACCGCTGTTTGCGGGCCCCACGCCATCCGCCTTGCTAGAGTCGTCCCTAGCAAGGAGCTAGACAAAATGCGGTCTGAGCAGAGCTCTGCACTGTTTGAAATCCCACTGCCACCACAGCTAAAGGAGGGGATGGGAAGGCAAAGGAGGGAAATGCCTCTGAATGACTTGAGACCTCCGGTGACAGAAATGGCCAGTGATATGATACACCTGGCCAAGCATCACTCGTCAGATATTAACTCAAGAAGCCTTCCCCAGGGATAAGAAGGGCTGTTGTATTTCATACCACAGGTTTGTCTTTATTGCAAACACCAGCATCGTGTATCAAAACCATCAAGTTTCCTTGACTCAGCTCCTGATGTGGGGAGCAAGTCTTTGTACTGAAACATTCAATGACTCCGGGAAAACAGGAAGGACAGCATATGCTTAAATTGGTAAAGTCACAGAATTAACCTCTCACTCCTAGAAGATAACTAGTCCCATCAAGCTTATTTAAGGATAAATATTGGAATTTTATAAAATATTTCTGTTTAATATCACAAATCAATATAAATATCTAGAGTCAGCATTCTATTGCCTTTGCCAAATGGACAGCCAGCTAAATGTTAGTTTTACAGTGCTCGACCTTCTCTTTGGGTTAAAATGTTGATATCTTCTTCACTGCCCCCTTTCAAAGGAAAAAAAAAACAGTGGAGTGATTGGGAGAAAAGTAGAAATGAAATGTTCTTGCATTTTAAATGACAAAAGTTCTTGCAGTTGCTAAGTGGGTCCTTTTGTCCAGATTCCATATTTGATAGAGGCAAGTATATGTGAGAAATGAATCTTTACTTGGCAGGAGCCTTCAGCTCAAAGAAGATAGACAAAACAGTGCTAAAAGGAATGGCGAGAACTGACAGCTTGTCAGACTTTTGAATGTTTTGTGTAAAGCTGTCCTTTTGGAAGACGTTGGTATTTTCTTGGTTGAGGATCAAACAGTCCCCTAATTTCCCTCAACTGGCAATAAGCCACAGTGCTGCAGCCCTAATTTACTGGAGTGAGTTTTAATTACAAAATTTAAACTTCTATTCTTTTGCATAATCCAAATAAAGGTTCAAGCTGAAGATTTTGTGAGATGATGACTGTATAACTGAATTAATTAGAAAAGTTGGGAAACTGTGATTTCTTATTCAAATTTGCATGAAAATGTTCACTGTACCTCCCATGTGGACTAAATGAAACCTGTTTACCATCAATTCTATTTTTAAAGAAAAATAGTATTTCAAACAAAGAAAAAGGGAAATCCTGGTATCAATAGCAAAGCCCAAAACCACAGTGCTACCTCCCACCCATGCTGAAAAATATGTTTGCAATATGGCATGCAGAGCTGCACAGCAGAGAGAGGGTGAAGGGAACTTAAATCAGAATTGACCGACACATGGCTGAGATTAGAAATAAAAATGAAATTTCCCAGCCAAGAGAAACCACAATAACATACATATTATAAAATGAAGGAGAAACTTTCTACCCGTAACAGCCACAATCTCAGCTTTCTTTAGAGCTCTGGACCAGCAGAGAAAATAATCAGAACCATTCTGAAAGCCATTCCTGACCTGGAAGAAAAACAAGAAGATATATGTGCTAGAGAGCGTATCAATATCCATGTGTCTTTGTCCTTATACAATACAGATAATTCTCCACACTGTCTTTTAAGATACTGTGGCCTTTCTCCAAAACTAATACTATGTCATCACCTTGGTTTTCTTCTCTAACTAGTCCACAGGCAGATTTAGTGGGATAAAAATAGAGGAAATAGGGGTAAGCAATTATAATATTATTTATATGATATCAGAAGATGAATGTGTTTTAAGAATTTTCTTTGTATTCTTTTCCTGCACAATGCAAATGCTGTTTCTGGGCTTACATGTAAACCAGAGGGGTGCTGTTACTCAACACAAGACATTTTCCAAATAAAGATTTTGCATGAGTACACTCCTCTGTGATGTTATTGTTGTTGTTACCATGAGGTAAAATGGAGCATGTACTCTGATGTTTGCACTGCCTTCAAGAAAGATAAATGTATTGGTGAAGTGTTAAAAGGCTGCAGTATTCTCCAGGGGTCTGCTACCTCCAAACCTGGTGTTGTGACCTGTTACAGCATCAGGTACAGAATTTTTTTTTTATTTTAAAGAATTTCTTTCCATATCCACGCTGTCTCAGATCAGCACAGACTGTAGTTTGCTCATTTCCAGGTTGTGTTCTGTTTGTCTGCTACCTGTAGGGTGTAGAGGTTACCTGCCTGTGTGTGAGAGTGGATTCCTCCTCTACTGCCTGGCAACCAGCCATGTGCACCGGCCAAACCTACGCCGTCAGAGCATTTTCCACTCCATGTCAGTGTTTTCCCCTCCCTTTGCAGAAGTTGATATGGCACTGGGATAGTTTACTTTGGCTATGTTACAGTAAAGAATGGCATGTTCTGTATCTGCGCTGATAGGACTTCAAGAGAGCTAAGTTATCAAGTTAATACAATTTTTTTCCCCAGGCAAAAGTGTAGGTTGCTCGTGGCTAGAATGTGCAGCTCTGTCTTTCGTCACTGGCTCATAAGCAGGTTAGACCTTACTGTCACACTCACATGTATTGATTGCTGTGTGGAGGCAGTGGATTCACCCCAGTACTTCTCACCTGTCACCAACAAACCTGTGGAACAAAAGCCCCAACAGATCAGGGGAGGCTGAAGGTAGAAATCATTGTGGCAGCTTTGCTCTCCTCTTTATCATCCAGCCAACCTGATCTCACTATACCCTCTCCTTCCCCACCTGCTTGAAGTATAAAAATCTGTAGTCCAGCATAATCCCACCTTCCACCCAATTTGAGTCTAGAAACCCTTTTTCCTACATTTTTTCTGCTGGTAGGAGAATACAGGTGTTCAGTTCTTTTCAATTGCTGATATATGGGGGGTTTCTTTCTTTCTACTCTTTACCTTAGTTTTGATCCCTGAATCAATTTAAACATGTTGTTCATTGCTTTTTGCAGATGTACATAACAGAATGGGCCCATTTGCTATCAGCTACAAAAGGCAGAAGTCCCCAGGGTCCAAACTGTCCTGTTACATTGAGACCTGACATTCAAAGCAAGGGGCTGGCCATATCTTCGGGAACCCACACACAGCCCCATAGGAAAGGTGAAAGCATAAGAGCAGAGACCTTTCTGCACTTGCTCCCCCCCACCTGCACCCACCCTCTCTGCTGTATCAAGGCTGATGCCAGCCCCTCCAGCAGGGAGCCACCTCTCACTTTTGCTCTTGGATGTCACCTGGCCAGCAGTCTCATGGCATGCTTCAGGGGGCACACGTTCTGCTTGCTGCCACCAGACAGGGACTGGGGCTGGCCAACACAGTCTGTGCTCCCATCAAGCGAATCTGTCGGTGCTCAGGCCCACCCTGGTCTGCAGAGCACATTAGTGGGAAAGCACAGTGGTGGATAAGGGTGGGCAGAGGTTGCTCAGCTCTCACTCAGAAGTTTCCTTGCAAAGTCAATCAAAAACCCTCCCAGCTTCAAGGCTTCCCTTCACCCCCTCTCCAGCACTAGCTGGGAGAGCCACCAGCTCACTCACCCTTTGCCACTTCAGCCCACACATGCCTGAACCTTGATAATCGCAGAAGACCCTCAGCTCTTATCTTACTCTACATACACCTCATCTTCATTATCTCTCCCACTGACCTCTCACAGCCTCTTTGTTTGACCTTTCTGGGTAACAATGGTATGTTACCAGGTTCAATTAAAGCTACTTTATCTCTCCAAATCTTCTCTTTCTTGGGGGAAAGAAAAACAGCCCTCTGCGGAATCACTTTTCACCATTTATGCAGTGAGGTGCTGACGCCAGCCTGCAGAAGTGTGATACTTCAGGAGATGATGCAGAAAGGAAGGAAACCAACTCCTTCCTTTTATCCCTTAGAAGAAGATCGCTTATTGTAATAATAATTGAGATCAAGGCAAATGCTTGGGAGAAAAATAAAGGAAAAAACTTTTAAAATCTCTTTGAGGTGCTCTACTATGCTCTGTAGCAGTGTGTTTACAGGCCAGCTGTAGCTCACTTTGCCATCGACAGCCAGTCCTTGGGAAGGGCTGGGCAGATGTTGCCCTAATCAGGGAGCTTCTGCTTCTTCTCTTTCCCCTTCCCTGCTTGATTTAGTCTGTAACGTATTTAGACTTCCTCTCCCTGTACTGCCCCAAGCACAGCTGTTAGCCTCGGTTTCAGCATGGTAGCAGCAACAGCCAGTACCCTGAAACCCGCTGAGCCATGAGTGTGGTGACCTGGCCAGCTCACGTCATTTGAAGTGGCAGGGTTACGACATTTTGTGGGCAGGAAAGCTTGTCATTTGTCCCATTTTCTCATTATTATTGTAGTGTAATGTTTAGAGTATAAAGGAAGTCCTCTGCTCTCCCAGAGGTGGGTCACACTACAAATATCCCAGATGGCACAGGACAAGGAGGGCTGTAAAACTCAGGATGTGGGTCACAGGATGGCTGTCTGCTTGCTGTCTGGGAGAACACGATAATAAACTCTTGCAAAGAGCTCTGATAACACCACATGAAAGGAGTACAAACACTGTGGAGGAGATCTTCGGCTGCTGTAAAATGTCACCGCTCTCTTCAGTTCATGATATGCTGCTTTTCTTATTTGCTTCCCTTCTCAGCCTCCTCCTGAATGCCTGAGGTTAAAAAGTATCCACAAACCATTTTTTGCCTTCTGCATTACTTTTCAGCTCCTTTTCCCTCTCAGCGCAGACACACCTCCGTGTTCCCGAAACATCCTCCTTACGCTATGCAGCTCTCATTCAATTCCAACACTTCAGCCACGGTCCCCTGGAGGATATCAGCACCATGCCAAAAATACAGAGCCCTTTTCCCTGCCCCCAAGAGACACAGGCACTGCAGGGAGGCGGGGCAGGACAGTCAAACAGAGGCCACCAGATTCTTGGGACAGATTTTAAAATGTAAAAATCATCCTTTATTTGCCTGGAGAAGTTAAAAACTAAATTCATGTTAAAATCATCCTTTATTCTCCAAGAGAAGTTAAAATTCAGGAATTTTGTCAACTCTTGCAACAAGAGGATGTTCATTGAGAACATTGTGCCTTTTATTGCAGTTTTATTATCAAAATCTTATTGGCTATATCGTTGGTGTTTTAATAACCCTGGGATAATGTTTTTTATAAAATTTAGAAAGAGTATTTGGGCAGAGTGGGAATAATGAAACAAATGTGGATTGATTTCAAACCTTCAGAAATGGTCTTTGCAAACCCTCTTTTCCCCCACCCCAAAAGTAGTTATTCATGGTTTTGATCTGAGTACCTGAGTATTCCCCTCGGCCTCAGCTTTTCGAACCACCAAATCCTGGCGTGGACACAGCTCTACGGAGTGTCTATTTTGGCTGAATCCAGTGGTTGTTAAATGTTGGGGAATGCACTTATATCTGTACAGCTTTGTTAACGGCTTAGAAATTACACTGCTTTAGCTATGCGAGTGAAGTAGTATCGTTTTGTAATGTAAGTCCACATTTCACCCAGACAGGGTTGAAAGGTGCTACTCATGGCTCCTGAGGCAAAGCAGATTTATTTCTTTTTTATTCTCCTTCCCCCTGAGATAGGAACTGCCCTCTGCTGCTGAATCAGCAGGATGTGCCCCGCGACACTGACTTTAGCTGGCTGAAGAGCTGTTAATGGGTCTGAAATCTATCCCCTGCCCCAGCCTCTCTCACACAGCACGCACGGGAGAGGCAGGGAGCCGAGCAAACAGCATGGGAGAGGGAAGCGGAGACCCCTGATACACACAGCTGCTATCTGTGATAAGCTGCATCCTGTGCCATGCTCCACCTCGCTGCAGCAGGGAAGGCGTTTGAACTCCAAGACCCTTTCTCAGTTCAATCCGTATCTGACAAACACACAGCAGGCAGCTGGTGAAAAAAAACAAAGTTCAACCCATCCCAAATGACTCAGTTTCAAAGATTTCTGACCAATTTCCTAAAACTCTGCCCCGAGGATTTTTTTTAGGCAGTGTCGGTATATTTGAACCATATAAATAACTGAAGAAGTTCATAATAGCTGTGGGGTGGTGAAGCAAAGAGATCGACCTGAGATGGGCGAAAAAAACCTCAATTATGTGCAGGCAGGGCAGTAAAAAACCAGGCTGCTGTCAGGAGAGCGGCTTGTTTGGAAGAGCTGCAGCTGAGTTCTGGTCTCCCATCGGCCACAAACCCACCCGAGTGTGGCTGTTGGCTCGTGTGTCCCCTTCGCAGGCCATTCCCGAGCACTGTCCCCCTGACAGCCGGGTGTGGCGGTGCTCTGCAGCAGAAACTGCTTGGAAGGGAGCGGCAGATCTTCTTCCCCGCGTCCTCCTCATTCATTCTCCTCACGTTAGCAGGGACAAAAGCCACGGCTGTGATGTGTGTCTGTCTTAACTTCGTGTCATCTTTGTCATGGGGCTGCGCCGCTGCCCCGACCCCTCCTCAGGTGTGTCCCGACCCTAAGCCACAACCCGCGGGGAAAAGCCCGCGTTTCCCACACCCGGCGGTGCCGTCCGGGCGGCCACACGCCGCTCCTCTGAGGGAAGGCTGCCACCGCGTCTGGCTGCCTGTTTGTTTCTTTTCCGCAGAAGATTGTTAGTCACTGAAAAACCATTTCGCTTTTGTTTTGTTTACATTGGTGTTCTCGTGCGAGGGAAACGGCGACCGGCGCGCGCCCGCCTCAGCCCGGCCGCGGGCCCGGGGCAGCAGCGCCACCTGCGGGCCGGGAAATGGCGCCGGGGGCGCTGCCCGCGGCCCTGAGGGAGCGGCGGGGAGAGGCCGTGCCCGGCCGGACACCCCGCACCGAGGGGACACGGGCTGCTGGGGCAGCTGACATGGAAACAGGCTGTGGCAGGACAATTTAGCGGGAGCATTCAGAGACAGAGTGGGAAGGGTGGCGGGCAGGTGGGATAGGGAGGAGTTGTTGGGTCCAAGTCCTGTTGAACTGGAGCCTGGGCAAGGGGCAGAAAAAGCTGGTGGGAGGTGAGGATAGGGAGGCCAGGTATATAAGGCCTGTTGGCTTGTTGGTCTAGCTGTGACATACTGTTAGAAGCATCATTTGGCAGACCTGGATAGGGACAAAATAGTCAGAAAACCTTTCAATAGAGCTCACACTTCCTTGGATTTACCTGTGAGGCGTGTGTCATAGAATCATAGAATATCCTGAGTTGTAAGAGACCCACAAGGATCATTGAAGTCTGTCTCCTGGCCTTGCACAAGACCACCACACCATGTGCCAGTTATGTCTGTGCTGAACCACTTCCATTTTTACTCTCCCTAGGATAGGCCTACCTGGGATGATGTACCTGACTTCAGCAGCTCCCATCAGGTCTGCAGAGGCACCCGCTACAGCACCTGGTGTTGTGCTTCTAGGTGGCCAACCCATCTGCTGCCATCAACCAGTTTGTCCTTTCAGCATCCCTGAGATACATGGGTTCTGCTTCAGCAGATTCCCCAAAGGCAGGGGGACCTGCAACCACACTGTAAAGGGATTTTCCAGGATTAGGAAGTGATCACAACATGCACAAAATTACTCAGCAGTGTCACCACATTCACCAGCTACCACTGACCTTTGAAAACTTCTCTGTCTGCTTCACTGATATGTGCTCTTGGTTCTGAGCACAACACCTCTACTCTCACTTTGGCCAAAACAACATCATCAACATTTGACTCTTCAGTAAAACCTTTCAGAGCATCCTATGTGCCATTCCTCCCATAGCTGTCCCTCCCTGCCCTTGGTGTCATGCCTGGCTTGATCTCATTTACACCTTGCACTCTGGCCAGAACTCTGTGTTTTTAATTCTTTCCTCTTTTTAAACTGGAATGCCAGTAATCAGTCATCAGTTTACACCAACTAATCGCCTATACAGACACACTTTCTCCTAGCTGTACTGAATATCAATTTTTTAAATACAAAATAGGATTCTTTTAGAAGAAAAGACAGAGACATTCCCTGAAATGTTAATAAAAAGATATAGAAGTCAATGCATGGCAGTCACACTCTTCTCTGCCTGGTACAAACCCAAATTATGAGGTTGGACTTAGATACGCCAGGCTACTAGACTCTTCTGGCAAGGCAGCATCTTTTTTTTTTAATGAATATTTCAAACCACATGGGGTTTATTCCAGTGATGGTTCTCATGGAAGCAGAGTAATAAGATACTGTTTTCAAAACTGCATTAAGCGCAGTTTCTTCCCACTTGCCAAACCCTAGCAGCCAGAGCTCCATAGCTCTTTTCATGCCAACCATCCTATATCCCAGTCCCAAAAATGTAACTCATAATCCCATTTAACTTTGATACTGCAACTGAATTGTCCCATCCCAATCCTGTGGTTTCAGACCCAGCATAGGCAAATTTGACATTTCACACTTGTATGGAAAATAGCTTGAGGGGAAAAAGTTAGTGGAGGTTGACTTTGTTCTTCATTGTTGATTGTGTGGAGATGGCTAAAGAATAGCTGGGAAGGGATTAGGCATCTTAGCTTCATGCTGGACAAGGAAAGTTGTGTCTTGGCATTTCTTTCATGGGGAGCTGGGTTCCAGGATGACTGGTAACAATACCCACTGAATGGAACAATTAATTGTTCAGCTGCTCATTAGCCTCACCCATCACTTACACATTTTTTCTCAAAGTTTGAAAGAGCTGTTGCCAAATCGATGCCATTTTTTCCTGAAATCCATTTCAATTCCAAGTCTACCTTAGATTTTCTCCAACCTTTGAACTCAGTGAACCTCGGTTTTGGGGACAGGGACATTTATATTGAAACATGTCACAAGATGAGCTGGGAGAAAGAAAGAGGAATGTTTCAAGAGTGCAGTAGCATGAAGGTAATTTTTCACCCTTGATTCTGATGCAAACACATTTGGTGAACATGACAAAGGGTTTTGTGTGCTTCCCATCTTATAAAGTGGTAAAGCATCTTGAGATCTGAAGGTAGGAAAATGTACTAATGCTACATGTTTATGACTGTGTTCTGTTTTGTTTCTCATCTGTTTTTCTTAAAATGTTTGTTTTTCCAGCTGTCTACACACCTTCTCTTTCCTGGGAGATGTGTAAATGCCTTGCTCCACCTCCTTCTCTGTAGTGACACAAAAGGCAGGCAATGCCATCACATGTGTCAGCCCTGGCTTGTTACACAGTCCTTGGAATTCACACAGCAGCTCACACAGCACGGCATAACATTTTTTACCTATGCTGATCCCTTTGGAGATACAGACAAGCAATCCAGATTTACCTGGGTGGGAAGAAACACACGACAATTGCACTCCTTTTGTCTCCCCTTCTCTCCTCAGCTTCTAATACTGCCTTTGATAAGGTAGGGTATTCATATGAAAGATATCAAAGAGGGAGAAAATCCACAGTCATGATAGCAGGAAAAAAATAAAGAAAGAAACAGAAAAATTACAAGTCCTGCAAAAAGAAGCTACTCTTGTTTCAAATGAGTAATAGATCAGTCTCTCCTCTGCAGGTCTCCAGAAGCATTTATCTGACTTTTTTTACTGAACTGACCAAAATGAGAGCACAAGCTGCCCTAGAGGGAAATGCTTGCCAGCCACAACCTCCAAATAAATATTTCTCAAATTAAGTCTTTTTTTTACAAGAAAAAAAACCAAAATCCACCCTGATAGAAATCTGCATGTAATGGAAAGAGCCAAGTAGCCCCCTTCTACTTGGAGCCAGGAAGGGGTGAAACCTCTCTAGGGACAACTACCACTTCCTCAGGCACGTCTTCCTGCTCCCACTGTGGTAAAGGCCAGGTCTGAGTCCAGCAGCTGCGAATCTCTCACCCTCTGGCCAGTTCCCAGCACCTGCAGGCTGCATCCTGCAGAGCCAGGCCAGCTGCTTTTCAGGGTCTCTAAAGGGCACAGATTTTTCTTACCATGTTTTTCTGCACAGATTTATTTGCATAAAATGAATGTTCTTTAAACTCAGGTTCTTTTTTTTCTTTTTTAAGATCAAAAGCCTAGTGCCCTTTACTGCAGCTGTGTCTATTTTTTGACATGTAAGCTAGTTTTAAAAATCTACACAAACCAGCTTTAGGGGGCTCTTCTTTCCTGCAGTGCAAGAGGCTATAGGGAAAATATGTATCAGTGAAAACTGAATTCAAAAGCACAGACATAAGCATAAATCAAAAAAACTGAAACATAATTTGGGATGATAAATATTCAAGCACATCTTACATTAAGTATCTAAATCAGAACCTTTTTGGAGTTCCTGCTTCAGTTCCCACATTTTAGCCCTCAGAAAAATACGTCAAGAGAGGCAATGCTCATATAGACAGTGTCAAAGTAATTCTTTTCCTTTCTCTTCCAAACAGGGCTTTCTACAAATGAACAGTAACATTTTTGAAGAAGCCATCTGTAGGAAGAAAGAAGGTGATTTATATGAATATTTGCTGTCACCTTGATTTAATAAGTGATCAGTTATGGTCTGTGAATTAGTCCTACAGATTGTTAGTGTAGAACAGAAACCTAGCAGTTCAGTCTGAAGAGACTTGCTACTCACATTATGCAAGAGACGCTATCATTTTATGGCTGTGGATTTAGTTCAGTACAACTCTTGGTGTCAGTCTAATCTCAGTGAATGTCTAGAGGAAGATGTAGAGGATTCTCTGCAGTCCTTCTAGGTCTTTAGAATACACCAGTCCTTAGCTTATTAGCTTTGAACCCTATGTGGAGAAACGCTTTTAAATCTTACATAAAATGCTATTTTGGAGAGTTCTAGCAAGTCTACTCATTATTTGGGTTGAACAGTTTTCCCTTTTATAAATTCCTAGTCTTCCTGTTTGTGATTTTGACAAACTTTTAAAAATGTTTCAGCAGGAGATTTTCCATGACATCCATCTTAAGCTACTTTCAAGATACAAGTTAAGGATGAAAAATGCTTTTTTTTTAATGGCCTGAAATTCTTGAGTGCTCTTTCTTCTATGGGGGGTGGATGAGTGACAGTTCTTCCATTCTTTGGAAAGGGCTCGCAACGTGGCAAAAGAACTGACTATAGTGCAGAGCATGGAGAAAAAGAACAGCCTTTGAAAGACCAGAGCAGTTTTCAAGGTACATTTAGACTGTGATTTTATAAACCTCACAGACTCCATCCTCTCTGAGCTCAAACAGAAGGGAAGCACATATTGCAGCCAGGAAGGACAGGGATAGAAAGGACAGTACTGCCCCAAAAAGATGGACTGTTCTTGTCTCTCTGTCCCAGGTGATGCACTTCATTCAAGCAGTCTTTGAAGAGGTGGGTGGTACCACTGAAAGCCAGTGGTAGCTGTACTTTAGGCAGATGAGGTACCAGGCTTAAAAATCCTGAAAAATCAGGAAAGACACACATCAAACAGAAAAATCAATTTTCTGGCAAGCTCTGGCTGTCATGATTTATATTGGTGAGTACAGGTGGGATCTTCATTCATGGAAATGCTAATTACACAGACCGTGTGTTTTCTGTGGAGGACAGTGATGACTCCTGCAGAAGGATAACATGGCTGTGTCATTCAAGGCTCTGAAACTGAGCATAATGACCTTATTTCTGGTATTGCCTAGCTTTTGAATCCTTATCTTGGCAACCTTTGGACTGTTCATCTAATCAAAGTTTTATGCACCATAATAAGACTCTGACAGGCTGGAATGCTAATTATTAGGCAGGCTTCTTAATCTCTTTCTAGTTTTACTGTTCCAACACGGAAAAAGCCCAGCCCTGAAACTGGGTTATGAAATATGATTGATCTAAAACTACACTTTTCAGTCATCATCTGCAGATCCCTGGAATGACTGTTGTGGAGTTTGTCCAAGGTAACTACTTGATGTCAGTCAGCTTGCATTTGAAATTCAGGTTCTTCCCCTCTACTACACAGTTCTTGGTTTGCAAATGAAAAACATGGATTTGAAGCATCAAGGCTGATTTTCCTGGTGTTCTATTGCTGCTGGCTTACCAGTGGGGTTTACCTAGATATTCCTGAATGTTGCCATGTGATTGGAACAGAATAAATTTTTTGGAATAAAGATCATATTTGGATGGTTTATCTTTTTTTTTTTATTATTATTTCTTTTTGAATTGACCACAAGCAAGTTATGACTATTTGCAACATTTTGCTTAATCAAAATTACTCAGTGGATAACTCCCTGGTCAAAAGCAATTTAAGAGCAACCTATATCTAATATGCACTATTTAGACACTGAATGAGTTGAATGAATTCATGACTCATAAGGGTGGTTTTGCACCTTGTTCTCCCACTGGGCAAGTAAAATTTAGCTTCAGGTTTTGTGCAAGATCATTCCCATTGCAAAAGTCCAAAATTTCTCTTTTCTGTGAATGTTTCCAAATGTTCCTTAAAAATCTACTGCTTGGCCCAAACAATAGATGCTGTCAGATTCAATGTGCACTCGGACACCTGCAGGGCCTCTGGAAAACAGCTCCTGATTGCTGGACAAGTATGAGCAACTTAAAGGCAGTAAATGCTTCACTTCACACTTCCTTTTTATTAAAAAGCCAATGAACGTTTTTGGCCTATATGATATCCGTAAGTGAATCACTTGTAAAGATGTGAAAGAATGTTTCCAGAAAATCATTTGTACACATAAGACCTGACCAGGGAAACTGCTTTGTTGTATACAGAGCACCCTCTGGAAGAGCTGTGTGTCACTTCTAGGTCACTGCAGCATATCAGATCTGCAAGAGCAAAATACTGATAACATAACATCATGATCAAAACAAGTAACAGTTTCCCTTGGTCACTGCTATAGGTCTATTAACTCCTGGCTGTCATGGATTTTGACCCACTCCAATATGTCTGGTGCTAAGCTGTACATTACTCATTGGCTTTGTTAATCACACTACAGCCTTTTACAAATTTTGAGAGACAAATCTCATAAAAAATTAGAAGCTTCCACATTTTTTGGATAAAATAATTTACTTGTCTTTTAATAACAAATATAAAGGGTTCAGTGAAAGGACAGGAAGTTTTACTCAATTCTTTCGAGTAGAGACGTAAAGGCTAATAGGCATAAACTGGTTTTAGGGGAGAGGGAAAAGGGAAGGGGACTAGAAGAGTTTTGGTCTGCCCTAAGGATTTCCCCATCTGGATCCAGTCGTGTTGTTTCTGCCAATACAGACAGTACTGTACATAGCTGTGCTGTTTGTACTCTGCCTCATGGGCAACTGCGACTTGAAGGTTGCAATTAGGCTAAAATCAGGACCCATGGAGGGACTTCACCTCACCTGGGTCCAATCAGCACCCTGGCTCCCATGGTAGGCAATGAAAAGAGGGGGGTTATTGGAAAGCCTGGTTTTTTAGACACCTATTTAGGATGAGACATGCTCAAAATTCCACTGCTCGCACCGACCAGGTCTCTGCTTGCTAAGCATTTATTTATTAGGCTATACCCAGATGTCTCGCATGTCTCTTGCACTGTAGCTCCCACAGCCACTTGCACTAGAGCTGCAGCTCCCCTTGCTAATCTTGCTGGGCTGTACTCACAAGTCTGGCTGGAAAGTCACTCCAAGTGTAGAGGACCTCTGTAGGGCCTCAGCATTTAACTGAGTGGTTCTCCAAGACAGGAGAGCTACACTGAGGAGGCAGCAAGCCATGGAAACTGGGACTGCCCTGTTCCTTGCCAGCTTCCCTAGAGCTGCTGGAGCACACAGGACAGTAGAAGGAGCAGAGTGGTGTACAGACCACCACACCAGCCCCAGTGCTCGTTTTGTCTTACTGAGACATCTCCTGGGATGTCAGCAGGTGAGAAGGAGATTGAATTCCTTCTCTTCCAGATCTGTGTCAAATTTCCATACTAAACTATTCTCACTCCAAGAACCTTGCTCACATGCACTTCTCCCCATAATTAAGGTTTTTCTTTCCTCTGTAAATCACATGCACTATAGAGCTCCATTTATGAAAACAAGATCTATGACAAAACCCTCCTAACACCAGTAAATCTTCTTTTAATGAATTGGGCCTGTAGCTTCAATTATGAAGCTGGGATGTGAGGGCTGCTGAGTGAGCCATGCCAACAACAACACTGAGGCAGATCACTGTCATGAGGGTGTTAGGAGACTCTTGGGAAAGGCTTGGATGCTCCCTCTTTCCCTTCAAGCAATTTCACATCTGCACTGCATTACATCCCCATCCAGATGATTTTGCTGGGATCTCCAGTGTTCTTGGGAGTATTTACATTATAAGAAAAAAAACCACTAATTTATTTGTTCAGTCTTCCACATAAATATACCCATAGTCTAGTGTGGAGCAGCTCACATTTATGTGGTTTGCTGCGTTTTCAAATGCACCTACCCTGGATTTTCAGTTTTACAGTGTATGTAAAGAATTAAACCCTTTAATTACATTGTAAACTCTCTGGATCATATTTTTACCCTCTTTCTGTGCACTACATACCATAAGACACAACTCTCCTTCAGCGTTACTAGGAATAAAGCACTTTCAGGTATCCTGCAGGAGTTGGATGGGCCACTCACAGGGAGGGGCAGATCTAGTGGCTCCCATATGGCCAGGTGATGTGGGAAGGATGAAGGTGCTATTTCTATCCTCTCCCTTGGGTAGTACATTTGGGCCATCCATAAGACAGGGTGATGCCAAGCTCCGTTTTCTCTTTAGTTGTGAGAAATTGCCAGTGGACTGACATGAGATAGGCGATGCTCTTATCCTTCTGGCCTTGGGAACAGAGAAAGAGGCAAAGCACAAGGAAATGTTCACCTTCAAACCCTCCTGCCCTTATCTGTGACCAGCGTGATGATAAAGGCACTGGGGGTGGAGGGATCAAATTGCCTCGGGTCTTGCTCTGTGCAGGACCTCAGATTTCTATCTTTAATGTAGAGATCAGGATGATTTTCATCCATTCGTGTCATATTGACACGAGTAAGAAGCTTTTCTTGCCACCTGCTGCTTCTGTTGGCCTTGCAGAGTAGCTCTCTTGAGTCATGTTGGTACAGTAGTAAAACTCAATATTGCAGAGGACTTCTTTGACTCCATTTTAATTTTTAAAAGTCTGCACTTCTCCTGTTTTCTGTCTTCCTGCAGCAGTCTGGGTCATGTCGATTTAGTGATGGAAGATCCCTTGGTTGAGAAATGGGAGAAGGGGATATTAAAACAATAAATTTCACTTGCTGGAATGCTTGGCCTAGAGACACCTGTTCCTGTGGATTTTCATCACTTGAAGTTGATGTTGGTCTAGTAGAGCTACTGCAGCACATAGGCACTCTTGTGGACTGCAAGTTTGCTAAAGGGAGATCTCTGAGCACTGAGGAGAACTACTAAAAATTTTCTATGTTGTACTATGTTCTTTCCTTAAGTTACATGGTTTATTCCTACTGGTGAGGAAGAAAAAGATATTGAAAGTCTGAATATTTCCAACATTTTCATCTGAAACTGGGCTTCTGCACAATGTTAATGATCCAACTTTGTTATTGCTTTTGTTTCTGTGAAAGTGCCTGGCTTGTACAGAAGTTTCAGTTTGGGGGAAATTTCAAAAAATTTGGGGAATATTTAGCTGCAGACTTTGTGGTTTCCTTATTAAAACAGAAATAAAAATGGGATTTGTTAGGTTGTAGCAAATATGTATTCTCATGGATTCCCTTACGTTCAAAATCTTCTGATGAAAACTGTATACATTCTGCACAAAAATGCCTGTTCTGCTTAGCCCTACCCCAATTCTGATTTAATGCACAGACCTGCACAACAGTGCTTGGCAGGGGAGGGGTGGACGTGCAGGAACTGTGTGTACAGCTCTGGAAGAAAGGGAACAGTTGTCACCTGTGTGTGTACCCAAGCACAGGAGAAAGGCTGCAGATGTTTCCGGTTCTGAAGGGCCACAGCAGTTTGGGGTACGGCAGAGGAGAGATATGTGGGTGCACATTCGGCCTTCTGGTGACAGCCAGATGACACCTATGATGCTTGGGAATTTGAGGATGAGTATTTCCCCTAATAGCTCAGTTTCTGAAAACCAGCTGGGGGCACATCAGTAAGGTCAGGCATTGCTCATGAGTCAAAAATGAGTCACTCTTTATCTAGATATCAAACTGTAAATATTCTGGTCTGCAAAATCATTTTGCCAGTATAGACTAATCCCATGGACTTGGGATCAGCTGCACAACCCAGAAGGAGATTTCAGGGAAGGGTGTGGCTGAGAAAGCAAGAGAAAAGACCCTAGGACTATGGCCAGTTTTAGTCAGAGGAACTGCTTTGTTATTGTATTACAGCTGCATGGTGTTTTTAACTACAAACTCTGCTTCAGACCCAGGCTGAAACGGGTGTCACAGCGGTTTGTATGGCAAAACAAATGACAAATCCCTCATGACACACTGTTTGAAAGCCCTTTGAAAACATTGTTTGGGCAGCAGCAGGACTCTTTTCAAACCCTACTCTGGTTGCAGCTCTTATTTCTAAAGGTACAGCTATACAAACAAGTGACTGTGGGGACATGCATGTACATCACATCATGTTTTCCACAGCAAGATCCCATTCAGAGCCTGTGGTAAGTGAAATGGTCTCTAACCACAAAGGGAAATTTGCTCCAAGGCAAGAGGAAGAAGTTGCCACTAGCAGCTACACTGGCACTGTAAATCCATACCTCCACTTCATTCAGAAATATCTGTCGCTGTACCCTGTGTTACTAAAGCACTTGTTAGAGGTGCAGTGCTGCAAGAAGCAACTGTGCAGGAGGTACCTGCGAAGTGCACGGGATGTTGGAAATGGATACAGCTACTTGTGCAGTCAGTGGGAAAAGAGAAGTGTGTCCCTTTATACCTGTATAAGTGTATGTGTTTATATATATATATGTATGTATATATACCTATAACCTCTATGTTACAGTGTTACCTGCCTCCTCCATCCATTGCCTGGAAAATTCTGGCTGGTGGGATGTTTTCTATATGAATCTCAATCTCAACTCTCACAATTAAAAGGAGGTGGGCTGAATTTGCTTCTGCTGCATTGGACACAATGCGGTTACTGGTCACGTCAACAGCATGTGGAAGTAGTGGGGACCTGCTGTAGGTACTTGCAGCATCACAGGAAAACAGCTCCTGCACTTCTGACGAGCTCCTATGGGCACAGCATGGCCTGGGCTGGTGGAAGGCCCATCTCAATGTGTGGAAAGGCCATAGACTCAGTGTAGACTTAATTTTATGGACTTCATTCACAGACTTCATTATATTTGTTACTCTCGTTTATACGAGCAAAAGGGAAATAGTGAATGAATGGTACAAGGATTGCATTTGAAGTCTACCCATATTTCCCCTCCAGCTAGGATTTCGAGTGCCTCTAATTCCCTAAATTAGTGACGAGGTTAAATACTGCCAGAGAAATATGGGCTAAGGTTGGAGCTCCAGCCAGCCAATATCTAGGTAATAATTTAAAATGTATTATTCATGAACACTTTATTACTGTTCACATTAAATCATTATAATTCTTTCAGTACCAATGTCCCTGCTTCACATGAGTGGTGTTTAATACTAGCTGCTGTTCAGGCCTTTCCAGCCAAATAAAATCAGTCTTAGTTCATTCTGTCTTGCTTGGATCAACAAACATGGAACATAATGAACTCTCCCTGCTCTGTCACTTATCTTGCCAGGCTGGGAGAGAAAACATACCACCACAAAACGTTCCCCAGCGCTTTCCTTTGACAGCATATAGTCCAGCTTGTGCAAGGACCATGACAGTGCCACAGGATGCTGCACCCTCCCAGCTCGTCTGTCTGCCAGCACAGAAGAGCCAATGTGCCTGCCCTCCTCGACACAGCTGCTTTGGGAGGGCAATTTGGCAGTGCAGTGGATCCTACAGTTAGACTGCTTTCCAGAAAGTCTCAAGGAGGGATATTCCCTCTTCCTCTCTCTTCCCCAGTAGCCCCTGTCCAAGGCAGCAGGTTGGGCACTGTGAGAGCAGCCCTGGTGCTAGGCTGGCAGCACACAAGGTCTAGGTTCTGTGGCAAGTAATGGGAAACCAGCCTATCCCTTGAGTGAGGCTGACACATAATGACGGTGACTGGAAATTTTGGGTATACCCAAACCAATCTCTATTGAGAGTTTGAAAGCTGGGCATTGGGAATGTTTTTGAACCGTGAAAGCAATGCCAAGAACAAAACCATGGAATACTGTCAGGTTCTTTTGATTAAACCTCAAATGTTCCCAATATTACTTGAAAACTAGAAGCAGACAAAATTATCCATCATGTTATAGATAACTTGGCTGCAGAAATATGGCATCAGCATATGCTGAAAAGTAAAAGCTAACATAATTAGTAGACCATTAATTCTGGCATCAGCCTTGCCTGCATGAGATCCATATGTACAGAAAATAAGATCTTTGGAGCAAACACCAGTTTCTGTGTATCTGTAAAGCAGGTGGAATAGGTCTGAGCAGACTAAAAACTGTGATATTGAAAAAATTGGCAATGGCCTTTGAAAATGTTTGCCCATTTGAAGAGTTGCCACAGTCTTGTGCTTCTATTGAAGCTGGATGATATCCAGAAGTTTAATTCCACTGAGCTGGTCAGGCTGACTTGGATCTGGCATCCACGTATGTCCACTCAAAAACTGGGTTTTCAAAGCACATTGCAGCTCCTGGAGTTCATAAAAGCTGTGATTACAGAACTTGTAGTCAGTGCTCTATGCGATGCAGTTTGCATGATAATGCATCAAACACTGTCCCCCAGATCTCCCAGTCCTCTGGGTTTTTGCACTTGCTGTTTCCCAAGTGCCTTAACTCAGAAACTGCAAATACCTCTTTCCTCATTTATAGGGGAAAAAAAAAGGACTTGATTAAAGACTGTTAAACACTTGATACCTGCTAGTATGATTAGTCCCACAGAACTGCAGTGGTTTTCATTTCCCAGGGAAAATGAAGAAGAAATTGCATCCTGCTGAGTTTTGGCAACAATTTGACAGGGGAAGGTCCATAAAGAAAACACTATCAGCAAAGGTCTTGTGAAAAACAAACTTCCAGATCACTTGATTCAGAAAGTCCTGTTAAATCATGTTAAATGTTTTCTATGCATCCATGAAGGGTATGACAGCTGCTGTCTCCATATCAGTGCAGCCTGGGTTAAGTTACAAATTATACACATACCATCCTCTGCTAGCCTCCCTCTCATGAATCCAGCTTAGCCCTTCCAAATCAGTTTGGCTATAGCATTTTGTGGCCTGATCTTTAGTATTTTAACACTAATAATGTGTGTTGCAGTTCATCTATCCCAGGATTTTTATTTCCTCGGTGGGATCTGAGGAAATTCATGTTCCCTTTCCTGGGAAAGGCAGTGATTTCCTCATGGTGGATGAAAGCTTGCCACTGTCTGCTGAAATAGTTGTCCCTCACCCAGGAACATGCTGTGCTGTGCAGCTCCCAGCCATGCCTTGTCTGACCTCCAGAAGTCACCCCCTACCACATCTCAGTCATGGGAATTGTGACAGCCAGAGCAAACCCACAGAAGATCAGAGATCAGTAGACTCTTTCCTATCCATGGCCTCTCTATCATTTTAATGTTACCACATTTAATTAATTCCAGAAATTCTTATGTTAAAAATCTTGTTTGCAGGTGAAGGAGAAGCTCGCCATATACTACTGGAAACCTGATCAGTAATTTAAGAATGGCTGCTAGTCTAGATCTAATTGTTACAGAGAAAGAAAGAATAACAGTGAAGTTAAAATTCTTTCACACACACCTGATTTTTACCCCTTTTCCTAGTGTCAGGCTGCTCCTCCATGTCCTGAGGTGGGTGGTCTCAGTCTAGTGGGGCAGGGGCATCCAGAGTGTTTTGCAAGGAGGATCGTGATGTTCATTTGATGGTGTTTCCTTTCTTGATCTAGGATCCACTTGAATAGTTTTCATAAGTTTTCTTACTTGCTTTTTTTACACCTTTCTCTTTCTGCACTGGTCTCCAGCTTCATGTTCTTCTGGAATTTACTATATGTAGTGCAGTTTACATATGTTCAGTACTGTTTCTTTTTTTTATTTCACCCTAAAACAGGTTTGTCCAACTCCACTTCTACTTAACTTTATTGAACTAACTCTACTTGAATTTTATTGAAGGGAGAGATATTTATAGCTGTGGGATCACCAGTGCCAGCCTGTGCCACGTCTCTTGCCATTCCATGCCTGTGGTCCCCTGTGCTGCATCCTGTCTGTCCACTTCTCCATGGATGTTGTGGCCGACCTGTCTACCCCTACACTGCATTGTTGTATTGATCAAAAATAGCTTATTCTGCGTAGAATAATTGCAGTCTCTGTAAAAATGTGGCCATGGCATGCAAAGATGTACAAAAGTAAAACAAACTAACTTTGCACACATGGTCACTTAAAGAACTTACTGCCACACCTAAATGAAGCAGAACAAAGTAAAGCAAAACTGCTAGCAGGTCAAGAAGAGTTCAGACAGAGCAGAGCCCAAAAATCTGAGTCCTGAGTGTTTTGAAATCCAGTGCAAATCTTCTGGCCTGAGAAAGGCAGTGCTGCACTACAGGGCTACTTCATCACATGATACCCTGCTCAGCTTCACAGGCAATAGTTTTCCAGTGCCTCACATGAAAATAAGATTGCAAGCGTTGGAGCATGAGAGGATGGATGACAGTGACACACAAAGGCAACAGCATGTTCCAAGTGTTAGACCAGTCTGTGCTTGCTTGTTTTGATTAGCTGTTCAAAAGCTGCTAGTGAAGAAGTGCTGCTGTGGGTGATGGAACAGGTATCTCTTGCTTTTTATCTCTTGAGCTTCTGGCCTGTCTTAACAGAGGCAAAGGCTGGGTTTGACAACCCAGGTGCGTCCCAGCAGGCCTGGGAAGGTGCACCTCCTCAGGATACCCTGCTTGCTTCCAGAAGGCAGCAAAGCACTTCACATTTGGCATGGGCAGCATGTAAAAATTCTTTTATTTTTCCTTTCAGACACATCATTTGCCAGATAAATAGTACCTAAGAATTTCTGGCATCACTGCAGTATATTCTGTTCTTTAAAGAGATATGAGTGTTCACATCTGCATCAGTCTGACTTTCACTGAGGTAGAGCCATGGGACACTGGGCACTTTTATCCCGAGCTGTCAGTAGGTCTCTGACCCTGACAGTCCTGCTGTAATAAGATACTTAGTGCCACCAAGCAAGGAAAATGCCATTTCTATTTGCAAAATGGACACACTTCCTTGGGCAATAAATGGAGCGGGTCACTGTCCATATGGGCTGGCAGTTATCTTCGGGTCTTTGCTCCTTGATTTACTGTGTGTGGGAGCAGCTTGGCACATCAATATTGCAAATAAATACCAAGCAGATAGGTGATCTTTTGAGTTTGCATCTGCGAAGGAAACAGCTTTCAAACTGAGGTTCAGCTCTCCTTCAGTTCAAATCATGGCACTCAACTAATCAAAGTGTTTGATCAGCAGTTTTCATGCAGCTCCAGTCTGCACAGACTGTTCTGGGCTTTTTCTTCTCCCTCTTCCTCTCTCCGTCTCTCTCTTTCAGCAGTCAAATTTAACTTCAAAGGCTGGTTGAAGCTTTTAGACTAGTATTACACCACTCACTGGTTAAGTGGGAGCTGCTCAAAATCCTGCGTAATTGCATTGTCTTTGTGTATCTGTTTTCCTTGGGGCCCTCCTGGCATGTGGAATCAGTGGGTCCCTTAGAACTATTAGGGCCAGGCACAGTTTAGCCAATGAAAATGCTAATTAGGATGGAAAAATATATTGTATGCATTCCACATGTTTAGCTCTAAAAAAATATGAAAAATCCATAGCCTTAACACTCTAAAAATGTCAGATAGTTCTCTCAGACGATGTCTTGGGAGTTCTACAAGCCTCAGCAGAGATTATTTTCTTAATGCCCCCCTGATAATTAGATCCACATGTACACAGGATACACCATGAGCCCTGTCTTGCCTTTCAGCTTCAGGCCTGTGACTGGTTTGTGTTGAACTCCAGGGTGTGTTTTAAAATAACACAAAAATATGTCAACTAAATATTGAAGCTACCAAATGAAGCCCCTGGGCTAGGAGAGGCCAGTACCCACCCTTGTGCAACCCTCCTGTGCTACCTTGTGTCACGTCCCACACAGCCAGATGCTCCATCTCCTGTAGGACCTCTGTTTCACCCAGGGTACAGCAGCCTAATTAACCAACAACTAATCAAGAGGTGGGTTTCATCCTGTTCCTCATAGGGTCATCCAGGACCTTGGGTCCTGTAGCCTAGGTCAGGGTCAGACCTCAAACCCCACAGATGGAGCTGAGCAGCCAGTTGTCAGCACCCAGCAGAGCTGGTGAGGATGTGGCTATCCTCCACACTCTCCAGATATCCCATCCACCCCAACACACATGGCTCCTTGCTCTGTGTCATCTTTCCCTTCTTCCTGTGGGCAGACCCCATTGATTTCTCTGTCCTTTACTTCCAGCTAAAAGCAGGATGTTGAAACCTGTCCCTTGATACTCTGTTGGCAAAGGGACATTTGGGACCCCAGGAGGGAGCCTGTGCCTAGCACAGAGGGACCACAGGGTGGCCCGCAGCTGCTCAGTACCTGCGGGAGAAGGAACACGGCTTCTGGTGGCACATGTCTGGGCCAGTGCCATGCAGCAGCAAGGGGAAGTGGGGCTTGCGCTCACTGCTGGGGCGCCTCGAGAGCTGGGCAGCTTCTGTCTCTATAAAGCATGTGAGAAGTGCAAAGTCCGTGAGGCAAAAGTGACCCTTAACTCAGGGAATGTTCTTGGAAGGGCATGTATCTGCAAACGCAATGCCAGACCGCTGCTGCAGCACAGGGGTAGCTGAAGGAGGCTCATCAGAGGCTACAAAGGAGGCAGTTAATGTTTACAGTGTGCTGAGCAGTGTGTATTTTATTTTAGCTTTACTCTTGGAAATGGATGAACTGGTTTAAACTGCACTCCCAGTGCCACAGGGCCTCTTATAATGCCAGCGCTTTGCTACAGACCATTTCTGAAAGATGAAGGAGGTGAGAGCACATTTGCACCTGCTGGAGGAAGGGCCCACTTAGCCCCTTGCTTTTCCAGCCTCCCCACCTGCTTCTTGCACTGGGTCCACAAAGCCTCTCATGTGCTCCCGGCTCTCTGCTCTGGCATCAGTTCAGGAGTGAAGAGGCACAAGGGGATGGTTCCCCCAAATGCTTGGCCTGTGTCAGGGCTTGCCTTCCCTTCCCTTCCCTCAGCCCCAGGGCTGCTGTGGAGACAAGGGGGTTATGCATTAGTGCAAGAGGAGGGGATCCTCTCCTTTGGAGGAGGAGAGCATTAAAACATAAATAACTGCAGAAAATGAAAATGGTGTTAAGAAAACAAGCCCAAAGGTTTTAACTGTTAAAGTGGAAAAACAATATTTCGTATGCATAATCTTCCTAATACTCCATAACGTACTTCTCTGTGTCACGCAGCACAATAATTTCCTGTTCAGCTTCACTTTCTGAGCAAAAGCAGAGACCAAGATTGGCAAGCTGCAACAGGAGAGCCGGGGCTCTCCCCCAGCCCCAGCCACCAGAGAGCCTGCTTTCTCCTGCCTTACTCTCAGCATAAGCCCGTTCAGCCACCGGGTGATCCTCTTGAATCGCTTTTTAACCGAGTCAAGAAGACTTCTATGGCAACAGCCTTGTTTGTGTGTGAGTAAGGAAGGGGATTTGTAGCGAAGTAGTGAAGGGGGAGGGAAGAGAAGACATTTGGCTAAGAACTGCTTACACAAGTTAAAACCATATTTCCTCCACATCTTGCTTCAGAGTAAGTGTTCGGAGAATGGGAGCTCTAGAAACATGTAATTACCATTTGCTTTCTCTACAGACTTTTTTTTTTTTGTCTTTATGGTATTGCTCTGGTAGAAGCCAGCTGGCTTTGCAGACTCTTGCATGGACCTGCTGCTGTGTTCCCAGTGGAGACCCGGCTCATGCTCGGGGTCTGTTCTCCCTCCGCTGCCGCTTTCCTCGCCCCACTGCCCCCACCAAGAGCCGAGTTTCGCACGTTGGACAGCACGTCCCGACTCCCGAGGTGCGAGGATGTTTGTTGATTGTGCTCGACTGAATTCAGATTGCTTTTCCATTTTGGTACAGTTATATTTAGGCTGCCCAGTAACTGTGCCCCGGACTTTCTAAAATAAATCAATGCACAAGGCCCTGATTTAGCGGCCACCGGTGCCAGCGCGGAGCCCAGCCTGCCCCAGCTCTCCGGGCTTTGAACAGCCGCGGGCAGAGATCTGGTGCCAAGTTTGGGGTTTAAGGAGTCTCTCCTCCTGCCCCGCTCTGCCCTTGTGTCCCGCCTGCCACCTGCTGACCTGCACTCAGTTAATATAGCTCTGGTATGAATTCAGCTGAATTACAGATTTGCACCTATGCAGAGAGGTCAGAGCTCCGGGGATATTTTCCTATTTTAACCATCACTCGATACATATTTGGATTTATAAAAAAAATAACTGCCCGTCTTTGACCTCTGTAGGAAACAAGTCAAACAAAACAATCTCTTCTATTGCAAGTTTGGTCATAAATCTGTATTTTAATACCAGGGATCCACTTACAAACTGAACCAAAGGTTCTGTTTACAATCTGAACAATTACTGACTGTAATTTTCCTAAGTTGTTCTGCAAAACTTGGAGAGTCAGACACAAGAATTTTTTTCCTTACTCATTGAATACTTTTTTTTTCCTTAATGTGGACTGGACACTGTGGAGCTGGCTAGAAAGCAAGTCTCCAGGAATTAGGTCTCGAATCTTAAATACAAATTTCCCTTATTTCAAAAGTGTAAAGACTGATTTTGGCCTATGTCTTTACCCACCAGTAGCTGGGTTTGTAGCCACATGCTGTCACTCTGTCCTGTGGAGACTTTGCAGTGTTTCTGTAAGGCTCACTGACATTATTTATCTTACGGACTAGCCAGTGATGCTCCCTGCTCGCAAACATCAGCTGTGGACTGGTGCTAGAAGCATCATTCAGAGGTTTTTGCAGAACTGAATTCGCACTGGGCTAGCAAGGCTGTGTGCCAGCAGCCTGTCTGGCCCCACAGAGTGGAGGATCTCCAACATGAAACTGAGTTTCATACCTAAAATATCAGCCTTGAAGACAACCACAGTGTCCTTTATTTAGAACTCATTTGAGACAATGTTAGTAATTAATTGGCTGTTCAGTTTTTGTGGTTGGGATAGGATTTTTATCAAGCTCATGTAGTTGAAGCACACATGGGTCACATTTATAAATAAAAGGTATCATTGGCGGGGTCATGTAGATCTTGAACAGGACCCAGCTGTTCACCAAGGTGCAAACTTGCCAGGCAATATGAACTTCCAAAGTTCAAAGGAATGGTAAAAGCCTACCAAATTGCAACATTTCTCATAAATAAAAATGCTCCAATGTATCAGCTGTCAGGAATTCAGTGCCTAATCTGTCTCATCATTGACTGGAGTGATAGGGACACTGCAGTTGGAAGGACGCCATTCTGGGAAGCTATCACATATAGCCTGTAAATTAATTCTTGAAGATTTTCAGCAGTTTTGTCTAATCAGCTCTTTTATTGCTGTTTTCTTTTTAAGAAATTTTGTGACTTCTGCTCCAGTGATCTGGCCAGACCTAAGAGTGAGGGGCTGAGAAGTTTCAAATCAAATCAGATGTGAGGGCTAAATAAATTGGGGGTTCTTGGCAAGACTTCTCAGAAACATAGAAACAGATGTAAAAAGAGGCACAGAAGGAACAGCAATGCCTCAGCTGCTCCTAATGAGGGTCCCAGTGCAGAGCTGGTTAAGCCTGCTCAGGGACTTGCAGGCTCCTGGCTAACCAGAGGAGTAGCTGAAAATGCAGTGTCAGCACATACAAGAGTTAAAATGGCTCTTTCCAACCTTGTGAGCTGCCACCACATGCTGCTGGTATTGTGCTGTGGCATGTATTGCACAGCCCAGCAAGGCTTCTGTCTGGCTTGTGAGTTCTTGTGCAGCAACCATGAAATGATCAATTCTGCCATTTTTGGCAAAGCTTAACTAGAGACCATGCCTGAGAAAAATGCAGACATGCATGGACTGTCACTGTCACCAATGTAGCCTGTTTGGTGGGAAATTCAAGGTGTATGAAGGATTCAAGAAGGGTCATTTCCCACTGATGCCAGATTTGGGGCCTGTCATGCTGTACCAACAGTGCCAGCAAAGTCTACTGAAAGGAAAAAAATAGAAAATATGTCATAAGACCCTCCCCAGAAGAAAGGTTGCTCTGAACACTGGCTGGAAAAATTCCCATGCACTTTAAGTGTCTGTGGCTGTATTAGCCATGCAATGACGAGAAAATAGTCTGCTCTGGGGGCTGTGGTGGTGGCTGGGAGAGTGGGATGGAGCTGGCTTCTCCCAGCTCTTCCACCTTTCCTTTCCAGACCAACAACAAAAGGGGGAGAAAACACTGACAAACATGCATGGCAGCTCAGGGCTAAGCCAGGGAAGCTGATCTGTTGTTGAAGTCATGCTGAGAACGGCAGGAGAGGAAGACATGCACTGGCTATTTTCAAGTACAGAGAAGCAATATTTTAGCAACTGTTCTGAAATGCAAACAAGGAGAGGTTTACTGCGTAATGTTTCCTGGCTTTGAGGTAATCTTTGTTACAAAAGCAAGTTATCACTTGTAGATTTTGTTTCATTCCTGATTAACCAAACTCCAGACTGACTGCCTCTGAAATAGCCCTATTTTGTGACTCTGTCATTGCTAGAAAATTAAAAAGAGAACTCTTGACTGGCATGAAAGCTCTTTTCTTGCCTTTTTTGGTAGCGTGTCCTACTACAATAATTCTGTCGAAACACAAACAAAGGGCACTTTCTAACTGCTAAGCAAAACGCAAAACAGCAAGCATAAAATATTCAGTGGGGTTACCCCTGCTTTAAAGACTGTATTTCTGAGCATTGTGTCACATTCTGATATGTGTGGTAGTGCCCTGCAGCTCCTGTAGTGGTGAGGTTTGCAATGCTGATATCCAGCAAGCAGGTAAAGAACTAAATAATAATGTGAAAATTAGTTTTTTACATGGAAAAGGAATTCACAGAACAACTAACCAAAATTGATTCTTACTTTTGCTGAAGACCAGGCATTGGGGTAAGTATGCTCCACAGCAGTGGCTCACAGGCCCATTCCACTTCCAGGATGTAGCTCCCATGCCAGACTAAGCCTCACAAGGTGCCCCAGGCATCGGTGTCCCTTAAGCCAGAGGGGCTCAGCAGGCTGGGGGAGATGCCGATGAAGAGAAGCATGGAGCTCAATCCAGTGGTAATTTAGGAATAGCAAAACTTAAAAGATTCTGCTTTCTTATTGTTTCTAGGAGTCTACTCGTTCCATATAAAGCCAACACTCTGAAAACTGAGTGGCACTAAAAAGGCAGTTTTCATGGAGGAGTTAGACTGCCTGGAACAATGTTGGCCGCCTGTAGTAACAAAAACAACATGCTGCTGAGCCAGTCCTGGGGAAGTACCTGCAAAGCTGAATGTGCCCCATAGTTAGGAGGGTTTCCATGCCTCTGCGTTCCTGGCCAGAGAGGAAGGGCTGAGTATGGACATGGAGGATCTCAGCGGAATGCAAGGCAGGTCACGAGCTGCAACAAGGACGGTCAGATGGCCAGTGGTAGGTGTTTAGTGTATCTGTCTCATGGTTTTACAAAGTGAATTTAAAGTATCTATAAAAGGAGAAGCTGAGGTACTTATAATCCATTAAATTTGACAAGGAACATTACTGGATATAATACTGTTTCCTAGTGGTCTTGTTGGGATTAGAACCCTTGTTGTAACAGCTACTCCTATTTGTCTTGTTATCCATTGCTAACCCCTATTTATCTCCTCACTTTGTGTTTATCCCTGCATTTCTTCTAGTTAGCACTTGCAGCATCCTGTGGTATTGGGGAGGAAATTTGGACATGAAGTTGCACAGCAGGGAGAAAGTTCTCTGCAGCAGTAACAAGCAGCAAGAAAATATACGCAACACTTAACTTATTTCTTGTTTCCTTGCCCTGGGCAGGCTGGTACAAATTGTATCTCCTGTTAGACTACAAGAACTGCAGAGGGAACATGGGATACCAAGGGATTTAGCTAACAGGAAACAAAATGTGTTTGTATTAATTGCTTAGTGCTCAAATGTGTTAAAAATACTTATATAACAATAACAATCTATTTCATAGCTTACGTATGACTTGATATTTCCAACGACTGTTAAACAACAGTGCTTGCTGGAGTCTCTGACAGTGAGGACAGTTTGTATGCACATTAAAATGGATTGGTCGTACGCAAATAGACATTATATTATCTGGCAGAAGTCCCAAACTCACCCCCCAAACTTGGGGAATTGATGAAGTTATTCATTCTTAGCAGAAAGTTTGGGAAAGATTATCTTCAAGGAAGGCTATTTTTGCTTCATCTTGTGGTACTGCAGCCAGGGGGAGCATCTGCAGATACAAAGCCAAAAAATCACCAGCACAAAAAATCTGCAGGAAATCTGCAGCTCTCTCATATAAGTGTGTTTTATGAGTGTCCAGAACTACTTTAAATCTTTCCTTGTCTAAGTGGAGTCTCACTGTTGTTGAGAACAGCTAGAAAATAAATTACAAGTAAACCAAGCTGTACCAAAACTAAATGCCAGCTGTGCTACAGCCTCACGGATAATATATGTTTGAATTTCTGCATAGCTATGATATATGTGTCTGAGGCAGCTGGACTGGCATTGACCTTCTTTGCAGAAAAAAACCCCAAAAACCAAANCCAGATAGCAAGACCGCAGAGCAACTTGTTGTTTGGAAATTGGTTTCTCACCGAGCCGCTGTGTCTGCAATGGGCTGAGCTAATCCCCAGTCCTAAGCACTAGCAGGATTGATCTTGGCTGAACTTTGTGACTCTTGTCTGTCATGCTTAGTGAGAGAGGAGCCAACAGTCCCTAAAATACCCATTTCCCCCATGGCTGGGCAGTTGCCCTGCATCACTGGCGTGAGCAGGACTCCCGCTCCTCGCATGCCGAGCTGCTGGTGACGGGGTGAGGGGAGAGTGCTGGAGACTGTACAGCAGCTGTGCACATCACAGGGCTTCGGTGCTGAAAAGCAACTCAGCTGAATAGTTCAACTCTGGTTGGCCTTAAAAATAAGAATGAGGGAAAAGTATGAGAAGTGCACTGAACCTCCAAGGCTTGTCGGCATAGACAGCAGTCTGACCCAGCCAACTTGCTCACATCAGGGGAATGCAGCATGAGGGTTTGTGTGTCTCTAGCTTGTGTGTGCGAAGTGACCAACCCTAAAAAAATCAAAGTGGTTTATAACCTGCTAAGAGCACGGCACTTAGAAGTTAGGCTGGTTTAATTAACACAAATCTTTATGCCATAACAAGACTTGCTTTTCTTGAAACACATATTTGAGACCTTGGGCAACACATCTGAGAAACTACAGAATAAGAATAAATGTAGATCTCCTTGGAATAATTACCTTGTCTTGTGTGCACCTTTGAAACACTCAACACTCTTACCTTTTCTGTAAAGTCTGTGGGACTTCATGGCCCTCATTATTAAAGGCATTGAAGTCATTTTTATCAGGGAAAGGTGGAATCCTTTCTCTGCATCACTTCACGCTGAACCTGCATCAACTCCATTTGATTTTATGTTGTTTCTTGAGAACATGACCCAAGCCCACTCCAACATCAGAGGAAACAGAAAAGGTCAGAACCATAAATTTTTGACCTTGCTGCGTGAAAGTAGACATTACATTTAAATCCCTGTTACTAATGGTTGCTATACTTCATGGCAGTGCAGGCAGCACAAAAGGGCACCAGCAATGACATCTTTCATCACTTGTGCTAAAATGCTCTTCACTTACTGCCTCTTGCATGGGGTGCCAGCAAAATGAGATGTAAATGGATCTGTTGACAAACAGGTTAAATGTCAACACCCACAATGATATGTTGTTAATAGTAAGAGCACAAGATATTACAGAATTGTTCAAAAGGGGCAAGTGCTGAAAGGTGAGCAAAGTTGTCATCACGGTTATTTACTGTGTAAGTACCATGGTTGGACTGCTGGCTCTGGTTCAATGCAGCTCTCATCCTAATCTCCCTTTTCTTCCTGACAGCCTCGCTCCAGACTTTGGGGCTGATCGCCCACAGCCTTGTGCTTCCCCTGTCAGTGTTGCAACGCAGCAGGAAGACTCAGAGGACACACACGGAGGCACCAAGCCCTCTTGGGACCAGTAACTAGGGACTAAAATGCCTTTTGCTTGGTAGAAGCTGTTCTGGGGGGTGGTGAGAGCTCCTAATAAGACATGTTAGATATTGTGCAACTCAGGGCAGCTATTAGATGTGACACTCCTTCTGTGTGCTCTGACTTGTTTGCTTTAGAGGGAGACTTTTTAATCACACTGGTATTTATATTGTTTTGCAATGTCTTTATTGCTATTCTGAGTCTCTGTTCAGGGCAGAGAGTCTCTGTTTTGCTAGGCACAACTTAATGCTGTTATTCTCACTTGATTTTCTTCTGTAATAAGCATCTCAAGACCCTGAGAGTTGCTACTAGTGGAAGCAAACTGAAAACTTGCCTTTCTCTAATGCTGAAATACACAGGTTTTTTCATGGGGAAGGAGCTGGAGTGAGTGAGTGCTGCTTGTTTCCACTGTGCCTCAGGCAAAGGAGGAAAGATCCTACAGAAATGTGTTAGGAACATCCACAGACAAGGTGGTATTTGTAAATGACTTAGTGTCTTCCAGGAAAAATAGTTTATAAGCAGGATAGCAATTAGACAAATGATTCATTCTTTTTGTAAAGCTGTATTACTATGTTATGTTTAATCCACAGTCACGCCCCCATGAAGGTCTGCTGTCTTGCGTGATGTGTAAACATGGTGAGGTATATAACAGGCAAGATTAGACTTATTCCAGTCAGTTTTTGATGAATAAATATTGTGATGGTACATTTTAATGATGTGAGTGAAGAAACTATCCCATGAAAGGATGTTAATATGAAATAGCCAAAGGGAAAAGGAACTTCCAACGAGATATGCACAGCCCTGAAATCAGTGTTTCCCGTCTTAAGTTGACGGATTTGTCACTTCCTCCCTTGGCTCTTTCCCAAATGTAGATGCCAAATGAAACAAAAATAATAACTACAGATTAAAATCTTCCTGGAGAATTAGAAGAATCAAAAATCTCCATGCAGGGCATTAGCAAAATATCTCCAGGAAAATTTAATATCAGCATAAAATGTAAGAATGTTTCTTACTAGAAAAAGAAAATATTTTAAATAATAAAAGGAAAGCATGACATGTAAAGTCAGCAGAAACTTCTGTGGAAACAGGGCTGGGTTATGGCTCAATCAGGTATCATCTCAGATATTTCTTACTTTCAGCTAATCCTTAAATAACTTCTTCTTCAGCTAAAACAATGCAACTTTGAGACAAGAAACCAAGGGAACAGTGAAAATTACTGATACAGAAGTAATAACCATACATACATTTGGCAGTTTCTGTACTTTGGAATTAGTGGGAATGCTCTATTAAAGATATTTTCAAATATGAGGATTAACTATTGGTTTGAAAAAAAGTAATGACCACTTACATTCTAGAGTCAAACAAAGGAGTGGATCTAAACTTTGAGGCCATAGGGCAGAATGTCACCTCACTCCTGGGGAAACCTTTCCTTGCAACATCTTTTCCCTAATGCCAGCTTCCCTGATGTTCCTTCCTCCATGTCCATAGCTGTCATTCCATGGGAGGTGCTGGCTGCAAGTGTGATCCAGACCAGCACTTCCCTAGTCCCCAACAGAAGAAATAAGTTTCATGGAAATATCCCCGACACACTGGTGATAAGTCATTAGGCTACAAGGCAGCTACCAGTGCTCTGCTTGGCTTGCTCTCCAAGCTCTCTGCATCCCAGTTTGGATGTGACCTCCAACTCCTCCTGGCTTTCTGCTTCCTTTTGCTTTTTCCCTATGTTATTCTGAGGGCTCCTTTTTGCTCTCTAGCAAGGCAGCTCCATTTGGCTCCTTCTAGTGCTTATTGTGTTTTGTGGTTTCCTTGTGTGTCCCTCATAGTGTGCCAGGTAGGAGCATACACGTACTGGACAGCTCTCTTATTGTTTGCAATAATAAGAAAGGGAGTATCATATGGCCCTTTTATACGAAATTTCTTGCAGGATTACAAAGTTTTCCCTGCTGGTGCTAAAATGCTCTCACTCCACCTCAGGCTGTACATCCCTGCATGCCCCTCCTCACAAATGGCTTCATCCTGTAATGAAGGAAGTACCTGGAAACTGTCCATTTACAAGATGATGTTTGAGTGTTCATTGCTTCAGTATTGCATCAATTCTGCTTCTACCTACTCCTGCCTCTATTTCTCTTTTCTCCATAGTATTTTCCATGCTTTGAGCCTGACCTCCCTTTCTCTGCCGGTTCATCAATCCTATGCCTCTTGGTCAGGTCCTGGCTCTGACAGTTTGTACAAACCAAGTGACTCCCTTCTCTCCAGACCTCTGCTGAAGTCCAGGATCTCTCCTATCTTTCCTCCCTTCTCTTCTGCCACTTCCTGGGCCTCTCAGCAGTCACAGAACATCTTCTTCCAGTTCCAGCTATCCATAGCTATGAATTTAATAGTTGTCTCTCAACCCAGTAACAGAAGTAAACATTTTTGTGTTAGCATAACTGTGTTAGCGTTTTAACTGGTACTCAGGTATTACTGAATTTTTGCACAAACTCAAAGGGAAGCGATCTTTGGCCTGACAGCAAAAGCTGCTGAAGGTGGGTTCAGCAGTGCCTCAGGGCAGGTGTATCAAAGGGTGTCTGTGCTGAAGAACTCTGTCTTTTCAAGTGGGAACTTGTGAAACTTTTGTGTACCATAAATGTACAGTCTGTGTTCTGCTCTCCTCTCACCATGTTGCCATACAAATCCCAGCCAAATAACTCATATTGCATACTAAGCACTGGTTAAAGAACATCAGGCATTACATGAACTTACATAGACTACTAAGGTTACCAAAGATTTAACTCCTCAAAACAACAATATCTTGCAGCTCTAGGACCGTAGCATGAACTTCCCCAGGAAATACCTCATCACCTTCTGCCCTCAGTATAAACTCTGCTTCTTTGATGTTACCTTCTCTTAAATATATAATAACATGTGTGTGTTGTTAGAAAATTCAAATAATTGTATATACTGGAAGACAGAGTAAAAGAGAGCAAGCATGTGAGAAGCTAATCCCAGTGGGGAGCTCAGGAAGGAGGTCAGATGTGGTGATGGAGCGTGTAAGTTTCAGTGTGGGAAGGATGGAGCAGCTGAGTGGCTTGCCAGGATGAAGAAGTGACTTTGTACTGATGTGGGAAGGGACCCCACAAGGTCTGACTCCAGGCTCTTTGCTTGACCGGTTTTTGCAATTAAGAAAAGAAACCCCCTATCTTCCTACCATACCAGGCACCATTCAAAATGAGACATTAATAACAAACACAATGTCATTTACCACAGTTTAACGCTAAGGTGAGGGTAGAGATAACATTATTCCTGCACTATTTCTTCCTGGTCTTCAGCTTTGGTCAAGCTCGGGTCCTTAATGGTGACAGTGGTAACGCCAGGGCTTGATAAACTTGCCTTTATCAGTGGAGCCAGAACATGTTATTAGCAAATGTATATGGATTCTGTGTTTCGCTACAGCACATTTGTATAGACTTTTCTGACAGTTAAAGATGTGCTAAGTTTCCTTGACAGAAAACAGACATTTTAATAAAATGGCTGCCATTTAGCTAGAAACTCCAGGGCAAAGCTCTGTGGGAAACAGTTCCCATGACCTTCACGGGGGAAGAAATGTTTGTCTTTTAATAGGGCTCCATACTGTAAAAAAAAGTCCTTACTCTGCAGTATCCAGGCTTTTTAAATACAGCCCTAATGATGCAAGTCCTGAGGAACTGCATATGCCATTTGCAGAAACATATTGCTAATTACACTAGTCTTTACTTTCAGATAAAGGAACTTTGAACTATTTTGGAACAATGGATTTGGAACAGAGTAAGACTGAAGCAGGATCTTCTGTAATGCATCTAACTTCATTACATTACACATTTTAAACCTGAAATGACAACTGCATATTGATTTACTTATCCATTTATTCAGCTGACTGGTAGTTTTGTGTGTCTGGCAATTCATACTTGTACTTTGCATTGGTTTTGTTTTGGATCATATCTAAGTTCACATTTCATGTATTTATTTTAATATAAAGCATGTTTTACAAAAGTAGCAGAACTTACAACCCAGCTGTCTTTATTCAGTGTATTTTGTTCATGCTTAAGGGTCACCAGCTTGAATTAGGTCCTTATTCAACATTGTGGGATTGTTTGTAGGCTGCACAGTCACTAAGCAATTGTAAGAAAAAATTTATTTATGAGCTGCCCTACCTGGGAGTGCTCCCCAGTGGCAAGATGAGAAGTGAGCAATGGGAACTGAAGTTGCAAAGGAAGTTACACCATCTATCTTGAAAGCAAGCCACAGGTGAGAGAGAGAAAAGGGATGAAAAGGGGCATTCATAAAAAGCTGATTCATCAGTAATCTGCTTGTACTCAAACACAGAATACAATAGCTTGTTTTATGATAAGGTTCTGCCCTTCCAAAGCTGCATTCCACTTTGGCAGGGAGAGTGTACTGTATGCCATGAACTCGGGGTGATTGGCTTCATTTCACCAAACAGTTTGTGCTGAAACTCCTCTTTTTGTCTGTGATTGACACAGAAACAGAAACAGAATGGGTCTACTGGGCAGGCAAAAAATGAGAGAAGCTCTGCAGAGTCCACCTGGACCAACTGCTCTGAAGGCTGTTGTTTGGCAGAGCTGGATGGACAGGGTGCCCAGCCCAGCCCTGCTGGATGTGAAATCTGGGCAGCTCCTTAGGCAGCTTTGGCTCTGAGCTCACCAAGGGTCACTGCCCACCCCTTCTGCGGTGGCACCGCCTCTCTGCATCTCTAATTCAGTCCCACAGCCTTAACTACCCACATGTTATATGGCCTGTGGGTTTGTGCTGCATGTGTACCCACTCCGTACAGCTAAAAGTTGATCTGAGTGAAACATAACAGAAAGTTTCTGTCTTTTTCTTTCACACATATGAACAAAAACAATTCTGAATTAAAAGCACATCACGGTCCCTTCTCCCTGGCTCCTCTCGCAGGGGCTTTTACAAGCAGTGTGCCTTACCCTGGCATCTGTGGCAAACACCCTCAGTTTTCTGCAGAAGCAGCAGCATTTCTCACATCTCCATGAGCAGGATGGCCAGCTGGCCCCTGGGCACGGACCCCTCCCTGGGGTGCTTACAGGCTGCTGCAGTCATGGAGAGGGAGCCCATTGCTCCTCAGAGACACCTCCACAGCTGCTCTCCTGGCAGAGCACTATTCCACACCTGTATCCTGGGCTCCCAGCTCAACCCATGACTTATGCCAATGTATCATAAGACTTGAATATAAGTCACATATGTGCTCATATGGTAAAGTAAGAGAATCCAAGAGGGATGAAGTGTTTTTTTAGGCTTCTAGCAGCTGCAGAAAGAAATCCTTCTAGAAAAAGAAGGCCTGTACACTTTCTGACAAGCCTGCTTTCCAAAGGAAATGACGCTGGTGTGTTTGCACTCTGCCTGTCAGACTCCTTTCCTCTCCTCCAGCCAGCACCTTTCCAGTTTGTGTGTCAGCTCAAACAGGTTGGAGCAGGATGAGGGTCCCAAAGAGGCTCTTTCTCCCTCCCTGTCACGTGAGCCCTGGGGGCTGCACACAGGACTAAGACCCAGGTCAGTGACTGCCCTGGGGGAAAAGCCCCCAGTGGGTGTTCAGCAGTTACTCAGTCCAGTTAGATCACTTGCTGGCAGAGCAGCTCATGACTATCTGTCCAGGCGGACACCAGATATTTACACCAGAAAACATCTATTTCATTCATGGGTCATGAGAAGGAAAGGGAGAGTTGGCTGGACTTAACATGGTGACACCAGGCTGCTCAGCTGCTGATTAAGCTGGATTTTCGGTGTTAGGGTTCAATAGGGAGAAAATCACAGCACTTTTACAGACTTTAATTGCAAAGCAAATAAAACGCAAAAGAGGGGTCTCCATTTTTCATCATGTTTTACACACCTGAAATGAGAATCGCTGGGGCTTGAGGCTTTGCTAGTTACAACATGATAATATTGCAGACCTTTGTTTTTAGAGGGAAGCCAGGTAGAAAAATGGCATTCATGGGAGAAAATTTCCGGCTGGGTGTATAAAGAGCAAATGCTCCCCTTCTGCATTTGATGACAGGTTTTCTTGCAAAGGTTCAATGAATCCTGTGTGCAGGGGGTTGTCTTTTCACTGCGTGCAACATGGGGACATTTTGGTGTCCCAAAACACCAAAGCCAAATGGCAGTATGGACCAGGTACTTGGGCCTGTGATGGCACTCATGCAGGCAGTGCAGACGAAACAAAGCTGCATGGCTGAAACTGGGTCTGAGCACTTTGGGCTACTCAAGTTACCTCTCAGGTAAATTGCTTTCATGACAGTGGGTACTGGGGTAACATTCTTGTCCTATCAAGAGACATGCCCTCAAAGACCAAAGAGCTTTCCACTGCTGAAAGCAAGTGAAGAAACTATTTTGTGTGGATAGTTGAGGGTAGTAACAATTGTTATTTGGCTTATTGTAAACATTACAGGAGAGGCTCTTGAAGAGCTGTTAGTGAACTCGTATGTTTCACACAACATGTTGAAGGAAGTGAGAGCAAAAATAGTCAGCAAATTCTTTCGTTTTATGTTCAAGTCTTACTTTAAAAGTATAATGGCAAGGCAGAAAAGTTCTAAAGCAGCATCATTCCATGTGTATATTAGTTTTTGTTTGGTTCTGTCAGTCATCGTTCATCTCTCAGTGAAGGCATTGCAGGAGATTTTGTGCCCATGTGTGATAATAACCCATGGATGATGGTAATGATGCCAAAGTGAAAGGAGGAGATATACAAGGTATAGTCCACTTAATGAGGTCTATTTCCTTCCAATGTAAGTCTGTGAAATTCACTCAGCAGCTGAACACCTGCAGATGCAGCTGCACTGTCCATAATTAGATGTGGTCGCTGACATTGCCAGCAGTGCTCAGAACCACTCAACAAAAGAAATTCAGAAGCAGTGCATTGGTGTCTCAATGACAGTTGGATGAGTGGTGACCTCTTCAAGCCTCTATGATATGCAGGCTCATTACATTCACTGTAGCTACAGAATATCCCCCTCTTCCCTTCTTTTCCATTGTGTTCTTGTGAAGAGCTTCACACAGGGAAGAGCTCAGCTGCACTGAGAGTGATTTTTTGCTCACCACTTCATGAAGATACAACCACAGCTGCAGCTACAGGACAGAAGAAACGTGACAAATCCTTATCTCATTATTGCTGTCATCTGAGTGCTGTCTCTGGGTAACAATTATCCCCTAATAATGTTTTAGCTTGCACTTTGAATCTTGCTGTCACCGTGTTTGTAAACTTAAAAGAAACTTCTGTTAAAAAAAGGCTTTTATTGCACCCTGAGCTGCCAACAGACTGCACAAGACTCTTTTTCCAAAGAGCAGAACCCTGCTGCTGGTGCTGAGTTGCTGGCCCAGGAGTCAGCCACAGCCTTGGAAAAGCATGCGTCTCCATGGCTCCTCTCAGAGCCGCCAGGGAAGGAAGTGAGGTGAGAGCAGGAGCAACATGACTTGATTTTCCAAAATCCAGGCTGATCTTCAGAGACAGTGGTGAGGAAAAATAGCAGAGAGGCTTTCAGCTTTCATACTAACTGAATATCATGCGAGCCCATCACGTAGTGGCATTTTTTTTTAACTCTAGCTGCTCCTCATTTAATAATGAAGATCCTCAGATTTCCAACCAGAAATCTTGTGTTTTGATAATCTCCTCTACTGTTTCCCCAAATCCCCTTCCCCCTGTAATCAGACCATCAGTCACTACAAAGGATCAAAATTACCACATTTAAATACTATTCTTCTTGTGAGAAACTACCATCTGATCAAAGATTAACAGCATGAAATATGTTTCTTGTTTTTGCAGTAAACCTGAATGTCCCTTGTTGTCGATCCAAGTTCATGGAGGTTTATTTTCAAAGCAAATCTCTTGTTTTTATTTCACCAGAGAGCTGTTATAAAGCCAGCTATTGTTATTGTAGAGTATAACTTTATTTTTTTTAGTCTAACTACTAGAAGCAAATGGTTTTCATCAGGCAAAAAGTCATTGTATACATGCATTATATAGACAGGTCCTGGACAAAACAAGCAGTTAATGGTTTCTAATTAAATAGAGTGAGACAGGACACTCAAAGAGTGACCCAAGGATTACTCGTAGAGGAAGTTCTTCTCATGACTAATAGTGACTACAAATAAGATGGAATATTACAATAAAATTCTACTGCTGACAAAAATATTAACAGTAAACGGCGACAGAGCTTTCATCTGGGACTAGGAGAGCATCTGGAATATATTAAGACTGTAAAATTTCCCTTTCAGTGTGGGTTGCTAAAGTTAAAACCAGCCACCCAGAAACTATGGCACTCAGAGAAACTCAATATTTTTTTTCATTAAAAATTACTTAAGGAGATTTACATATTCCCTTGGTTGACATTGTGATGTTCTGCTTGTCCAGACTTTGAGTCCTGAAAATATGCATGTGATGAGAAAGAGTGGAGAAAAAAATGGTCTCAAATATGTCCTGCCTATGTTGATCTGGGAAAACAACCCCAGTTCCAGGCATCCTTCTGCAATGCAATCAGTCAGATGCTCTTTGCAACCACTCTGTGCAGATACCCACTGCTTATTAAAACCATGTGTGAAGCTGATGAATTATGTATCTAGAAATGCAATATGAGCACCAGATACTGACAGAGATAAACAGGAGTGAAGTGGGATGTGCTGGGCATCATAGAAAACAGGAAAGTTTGTTTTAAACAAAAGGACAGTGTGCTAAAAGGCCAGCATTGAAGCAAAGTTCCTGTTTCCCAGCCTCCTTTCTCCCTGTCCCCAGTTCTTGTGACACCTGTCACTGCAATCTTGTCTTACTATGGATTGTGAGCTCCTGGAGACAGAATTCAGCCTGTAACTTGTATCTATTGCATGCAGCACAAGAAGGGCTCCTGCCTCTCCTGGATCCTCAAGTGGCGTTTGGGAGGCAGCTGCAGCTGAACTGGGGAGCTCCATGTCTCTGCAGCTGAACTGCAGAGCACGCACAGTGATCCTGGGAGGGCACTCAGCTCCTTGCTCCTGTAAAGCTGCACCAGCTGGTCTCAAACCACCAGGAATTAGGAATTACTAGCCCTTGTGTACAGACACTCATTTTCAGGGTGAAACCGAGATGATTTTAGTCTGGGCTACACTGGGAGCTCCCAAAAGACAAGTCGAGGTTTGAAGAATGAACCGAGAGACAAGGCCTGGCAGTGAACTCCTGCTCTCAGTGAACTGGACCAAAACCTGCAAAGCTCCTCAGAGCGGAATTCATTTCACCTTCCAATTCATTTCATCTTCCATGAAGACCCAGGGTACTTCTTCCATTTTTCTTCACTTGCTCTAGTGACAATAGAAATAGGAAGGACTTGCTCCCCAGCAGTTACTTTCCAGCAGCTTGTGCTGAGTGAGATGAAGTCCATCCGCTGTGTTCAGAAATCAGTCCTGCCGAAGAACTTTCTTGCCCTATGTATTCCACCCTGAGGCACTTCCTGACTGTTTCTGGAAGAGGCTTGGTGAGGGGAGTGCAGCACAGCTCAGCACATGAAGCACAGGAGGCCTTAATTCGCCGTCAGCATAGCAGTGGTAGGTCGTGGTATCTCTTGGAGCCAAGAATCCCGTGACGAAAGACATTCATAAATACAGAACAGAAAGTTGGTCTAGAATAAAAGCCAACTCACTAGGTGGCCTTGGTAAGCATCTTACGTCCCAGTTGAATATTTATGTTTTTATTTCCACTCGTGCATCTTTTCCTCAGAACGGGGGAAGGGCTTTACGTGACTTTCCTGTAAACCTTCAACCCGAATCCTGATGTGGAGGTAACAACCCATATTCACAGATCAATAATTGTGTTAGGAAGAAGAGATGAATCTTCTCTCTCATCTTCCCACCTCCCTCCACCTCCCATTTCCTCTTTCTTCTGACCATGTCTTTGTTGGGGTGAAACATTCAAAAGTAGCTATAGAAATAAGATCAAGTTTTTCAGAAACTGGCAAGGAACATCTGTCCATCAAGGTCCTTACAGACAGACAGCATAGAGGCTCTGAGCTCTGATGAGCCTGTAGCTACCTTTTTTGGCATCTAAGTGGGAGTTTTGAAATGCCAGCCTGCAGTGTTAAGAAGGACAAAACTCCATACATGTCTCCCATCAGGGAAATCTGAAGCTCTTGATCTACCCCACATCTCATCCTACCAAGAAGCTGGTAAATGTTATCAAAAACAAACCAAACCACAGAGAGAAAGTCTGATCCTGGATATATTCTGCAAGGAGGAAGATACAGATATACAGTGCCCTGAGTACCAGTCCTTACCACCCAGCCCTATTTCAGGGTTTGGTAGTAAGGGAGTGGCATGTGTGTGTGGGAGACAAAGTAGGGGAGCTGGAATAATTCACTAATGTCCTCAAATTTTCCCTCCTATCAGAAAGTCATTGCTGTTAAAGGCAATGAAGAAAACCTGCCAAATATAACAGCTAAAACCAACACCCTGAAAAACATAATATTTAGGGAATGTTGTGTGTTGGGGCTGGCTTGTGCCAGCTGCCAAGTCTGCAACCACGAGAGGCCTGGAGCATGGGGAGGTCTCCAGGAAAGTGCCTGTTGGTGGCCAGGCACAGGACAAATCCCCTGCTCCTGTGCAGATATGAGACTGTGACCCTCACAGCCGATGGATGGTCCTGCTGGCAGCATGGGGGTTCAGCTTCCCCTCCCTTCAAACCAGTTGCTCTTTGCAAATGGAAATGGAGATAAATGCTGGTGACCGTCCCAGGGAGGTATGCATGGTCTTGGCGAGCAGTAGCTTTGACAAGGCCTGAGGCCTTGGCTCCAGCAGCAGCTCAAATGGCCTTAGCAGGAGCTCAACATCAGGATGGAGTGAAATAGGGCCTTAAGGAAATCTTGGACCTACTAGGGTCCCCTGGATGTCCATTGGAGATGAATACGGAAGTTCTTTTCTAACACATCTCTGTTAGGATGAGTGCAATACTTCTCTGTGCTGCTAGGGGGACATTGGGAAGGATGCACATCATGACACAGGGGTGGGGGAAACCTTGAAAGAGTTGAGAAGAGAAGATGTGAAATGTGCAAAGATTTCCCCATCCTCCCTGTTTATATACCTGGGGCCTAATTTGGGCCTATGGTGAAGCTCTTTTACCTACATGAAGATGACATTGCCTGGTTCCCCTTCAGGGAGAATCTGATTGAGGAATTGTGTGTGGATGTGAGCAGGGTGATCCCTGCTCTTTTCCTGGTGACAATTAGTAGCCATGTTCCCTGAGGATTTGTGCACCTTTGTTTAATTCATGTTTATGGGTTCAAGTGACAAGTAACTAGGCAAAATTTTACTGGCTAAATACCTAATTTGCAGGTAGATTAATCTTCTGCCCTTAAGCTCAATGAAATCCATGGCTTTGGGTCTACATGATGTGCTCATCAGCTGCTTCTCTCAGCCAGTCTTGCTGTCCTTGGTGTTACAGTCTCCTGAGAAGCCTGGGACTTGAGGCCAGGATGTGCAAAACTAGTAGTGGCTTGGGATGGGTAGTGGCCATTTCTTCCAGTAGATGTGAGCTTTGGAGCATGCTGAGCATGCTGTTCTCTGGAGTCAGGCCTGTTCAAGCAGAGCAGACACTCATCCAAGGGTCAGTGTTTCTGGCTCCACATCTCATGTGAGCTCTGCAAATCTTCTCCCCCCCCCAGACAGACCCTGTTGGGGCACAGCTTCTGGGGAAGGTGCTGCTACAGCAGCAACAGCATTCACTGTACCTCATAAAAAAGTGTACCTGCTCATTTTTGATGGTCATCTCTATCTAAAGAGTAATAAAACAGGTTTTACAAACTTCACAAGTTCTTCCTAAGAGATCTCCTTAATTTTTCAGTATCTGAAAGCCTCTTCTCCCCATGGGGCTCCTGGGAGCCATTGCAATTGTTCCTGCCTTGCTTCTCCTTGCAATTTTCTGCACACACTCTCACTCATCTGCTATTCCTGTGCTCATTTTTATCTTTACGCCAGGCTTGAGCTGCAGTTCATTGTAACAATATTTCCTCATAAGGCTGTGCTTAAAAAGCAAGGAGCTTGTATTTGTTGGTGCTGGGTGGTGGCATGTGAGGCTGCACAAAGAAAAACAAATGTTTGAGATGTTTTTGAAGGTGCTGTCATGAGACAAAACAGGGCCCTCATTGCTAAGTTTACTTGTGCTTGGATGTACCAGAGACTGTTCAGGCTCTTTAATAACTCTGCCCTGGGAAGTTTCCATCACTTCCCCTCCCTTCCTCCCCTCCTGCCAGCTCTGCTTTCTGCTGGAGTTGTGCACTTTAGAGGGATTGTGGGAGGAATTGCCCCCACCCTGGAGTCTGAGCAGCCATCGCCACCTTGCAAAAGCAACTTCTTCAGCCCTGTTTGTCTCATGGGTGACACAGCCGGGAACACCTTGTGCAGTCACAGCAAGGCTGCATCTGTCCTCCTCCAGGGAAGAGTTCCACTCAAACCCCACATCTTTAAGCATTCCAGAGGCTTGGTCCTGGCTCCAAGCAATTAAGGTATCCATGCAAATGAGGGGACTCATATCCACTCAGTTCAGGGGAAGCTGTAAAGAGGAAGCACTAAGTCCTATCTGTCTCGAGGGTCAGGGGGAGCAGAGGCAGAGGAAGGGGCAATGAATTGGCCACTGAGCCAAATTGAACTTGCTCACTCCTTATCCAGCCTGATTTGGAAGCAGAGCTTAAAAGCTGTTTGCTTAGGAGGTTTGTTATAGCTATGAAAGCTAACGCTGGAGTTATGCTGAGCAGCAGGGCAGAGGGTAAAACAATATTTTATCCGTAAGTTAAAACACTTTCACAAGGGTAAAATAAGTCGTCTTCTCTGTCAGCGACTTGTGTATGCAGGGTGGGGTCATTCTGTGAGTGCCCTCGCCGGGGCTTTCCCCACGGCTGCCTAGGGTGGGAATGCTGCACCTTTGGGTCATCAAAGGGCACCACACCCCTCACCCTCCCTGTTCTCTGGAGACCCTGGTGATTCTCTGGGGTGAGGAAAGGGGATTGTTTTACCAGCCAGCCAATCCTAGGGAAAACAGCTCTGTTAAAGCCCTCAGAATGTAAGACCTTCTTTCCCCACATAGAAAGTTTAGAGCTGTGAAGTCGTGATTCCTGCAAACTGGTGTCTTCTCCTACAGTGATTGCGTGGACTGAGTAACAAAGCATTACTGGTATTTAGGAGAAGACTTCTTTTGAACTTGGAAATGTTTGCTACTTCTCTGGCCAGCTGTGCTCTTTGAAATAAAGGGAAACTCTCTCAGACTTTTAGGCTTCTGTATTTCTTAGTTTTCCCTTTTTTGTTTTTCCCTTCTAAAATTTCAGTACCAATTTGCCCTGGAAATAAGATATGCAAAGGAAATACATTTTGGCAAGAACTGTACTCTGAATATGGGAAAGTGAAGTCCCAGGAGGTGAAAGGACTTGCCCAAGCCCCATAGGAAGCTTGTCCCACACTGTAGACCTGAAGGACCTTTTGTACACCAAAACTTTGTCTAAGTTGTAATTTTCTCGTAAATATTTGGGTCTCAGATTTCAAAGTTCAAGCTGGGTTAATCACAAAGAATGCAGCTCTTCCTGCTTTCCATGCAGGGTGTAAGGTAACAGTCTGTGGTGCCTTCCCAGACACCCCAAACATCTGCATGGGTTTCAAGTGACAGCTGGTCTTTAAACTCAGTATCACACATACAGATTAATCATTACCTGCCCGCTGTCCTGGCTTCCAATCAGTTCCACTTCATTGACTTAGCCTGGGCTCAACAATGGTTTATTAATCTTGCCTTTGTGTCTACATAGCAGCCTTATTGTGATTAAATTGTTCCCCCTATTTTATTAGCCACGGTTAGTACTGTAAGGCACTAAGGACTTTGTTGGCTGGGGCTGCTTGTCTGCAGACTGGAACAAAGGTGAGATCATTAGGAGGGCTGGATCAAATTCCACTGTGTGGGAACTTTCTCGTACGGAGAGGTTTGATAACAAGATCCTGCTGCATCCTGAGGAAAACATGGGAATGGACCTGGAACACTCTCAAGTTGCCCATCCCATGGGGTGCCATCACAGATTGTGCTGCAGCCCAGCCAGGCTTGCAGGGCAGGGTTTTACCTGTGTGGCAGAGATACCTGCATGGCTCAAGGAAGCAAATATGTTTGGGAAAGTTGCTCCAGACCATTCCCCAGAGCTTGTTCCTGGAAACAGGTAATTCAAAACATTTGTCCGAAGGATGTTTCGTGGGATAACCACAAGGATTTATATCACAGGGCAAATATTTGAGGAGCATCCAGATCAGCTATTACTGATGTTAGTGTTTTCAATCATCTTTCAGAGCAGTCCCTCGGGGGTGCCTGCACTGGGAAGCAACATGAGGAGAGCTGGGGCATGAGGTTCCCCCCCAGAATAACGGTTCATCTGCTCTTTCCAGATGCAAGCCCCACTGCAAGCATGGATCTGAGAGCTGGGGACCATGATGCAGAACCTCCAAAGGTTTATTTTTAGGGAGGCAACCTGCATATGAGGAGAAAAAAGAGCCTATTATAAAAAGTAGAGGGAGTCAAATAGCAGCTGTAAAAACTAAAACTTCCAACAATACAACAAACAGAAAATTACATTTCCCTTCATTGTGTGGAAGGAGCCAAGCTTCCAGCCAGCTGTGGAGGAAATAAGGAGTTTACATTATTTGCAGTGTCAGTGAGGACCAACATACAAATTTCCTGTCTGTCTCCCTCTACAAATTAGCAAAACTTTGTCAAAAAATTTATTTTCATTTTATTCCATTTTTCTGTTTCTGTGGGGAGAAGATGTACCCCAAGCAGTGTGGTTACAGACAGTGTAGCTGAGACAGTGCCACAGGAAATTGAGCAAAGAGGAGACCAAAAGAAAAAGACAGAAATGGCTGTGACGCCAGGGAAATGCAGCTCTGCCCCTCACATTTCTGGGCCCAGACAGAGCAGCAGCTTGCAGGCATGTGTCGATGTCTGTGGTCTCACAGAACAGCATATGCCATTTACTCACAAACCCAAGCCCAAAGATTTTACATGTGTCTTGTCATGCAGAAAATTACCTCCCCCAATGTTTGTTTTAAGTTTCAAAGCATTGACATGTAAACTTAAATTATTAAAAGAAAAAATGCCGTATTCTGTCTTGGTGCTTGCTTATTCAGTCTGTGTGAGCAGAAATCACAGCCCATATGTGCCAGAGAGTTTTCCATGTCTTCCTGCAGTGCAGCATGGGGTATTTCAGCCAGCTGTAGGCAGAAATGAGCCCCACAAGGCTCTTGGCCCTGGGTGGTGGCTGGCGTTCCTGCTGCTTTCCCAGCTGCTTCCAGCATCCTGTGACTGACGTTGCTGGGCAGGAAAAAAAGCAAACATGCAGAGTCAGCAAATTTCAAGTCAGGTGTATGTAAAATGAAGCAGTTGATAGTCATTAGCAAACTGCTCAGCATGGCACAGGCTTCCTGAAGTACTCTGGGGGACAGGCAGGGGTGCAAGAAGACCTCAGGCAAAGGGCCCTGACTTTGCAGTCTCTTTCAGTCAATCCCACCACAAATAAAACTAGTATTACTAGCTCATCTTCCTGTCCAAAATTACAACTTTTATGTTCCTATTTTAAGGACAGCTCCTGCCTGCCCTTTGTCTGTGTTTGAGGTATGCTGGCTGCTGGGTCTCTGGTCTTAGTGACTTGGAATAAATAGCAGAGCAGTCAGCTGCCCTGTTCCAGGATATTTGGAGTCATCAGGGAGCATTTCAGGTGACAGAGGGAGGAATACTTCAAGCTTCTTCACTTGAGAGAAGGAAAGGCATGGAGGAACCTCAGAATGAAAAGAGCTGGATTTCTAAAGTACTGTATTGCAAATTGACCTAACTCAACTGCTCTCACTTCTGTAGCCAAAGAGATTCTCTCCCCTGCCTGAGGAACTCTCTGTGCTTCCAAGACTCCTCTTCCTCTGCTGTTGGGTGTTTGTGTATCTGTTGCCCTGTGCAATGGGGAGCATTTTCCATGCACCTCCCGGGGCAGCCCTCGGAGGGGACCCCCAGAGCCACTGCTTATGGAGGTGGTGGGTGATGGCCAGGAGTAGAGGGGACAAGGGGCCAAGCTGAGGGACATGCCCTGGGAGGGTCTGGGAAGAGAGTGCACTAGAAAAAAGACAGAGGTCTGCTTTGGGAATGGCTACAAGGATTGTTGGCTCCAGGGTCTCCCAAGCTGATTAACTTCTGGTGTGGCGTAGGTTCATGTGTTTACCTTCGCAGGAGATGAAAAACAGAGTGAGGTTTTGCAGCAGTCAGATTCCCTGAATTTTTTTAAGATTTTGATTAATCATGAGGCATTTTGGCAGCCTCTTCGGATACTCCATCACCCCTATTTAATCAGTCACCGTCTGAGTGCTTACTCTGCCTGGTCTCAACTGGCAAGGCTTGACACCACAGGGGAATGGGTGGGCCTCAAGGTGCTGGTGGGGCAGGCAGCTGGCTCTGCTCAGGGTCTGTGCCTATATCCCCTTGGTTTCTGCAAGGGGGGACCTCATGACAAATATCCTTACGTGGATGTAGAACATAAAAGAACCTTAATTTGTATTCTGTGCAGTCACAGTTGGTTTGTGGGGCTCAAGGAAATAAAAAGAGCCAGACTTCATGGACCTGGAGGCAATCATCATTAAGGCTGGGCAATTATGCCATCAGTATTACGACAGTGAGGTTGTGAAAGTGTTGCCAGATAGGTTATAAAAGTGGGTTTTCACTGTGTCCTTCAGCTCTCTGAGTGTCTCTGCTGGGACAGGTGAATGGACAGTGAGGGACCCCTGAACTGTCTGTGTCTCCATTAGCAACTTAGTGCAGACCAGGATGGGACTTTCCATGAAAAAGTCTCCATGTGTCATATTTTATGATCAGAGAGAGGTTTTGGAGGATGTGAACTGGATAACCTTTCAAACAAATGGGAATGCACTCCAGCCATGCACTTGGCAGCATGTGGAACCACATCCAGCTAGCAACCTCCCCTTGACAGGCTTAGTGTGTTGCTATGGCCCCACAACCTCACTTCCTACTTTCTGCTCTGCAGTTTTGCTCACTGGGCAATGATACACAGCCAGTGCTGAACAGGTCAAAAAGACAGTTACTCTTTTCCTGTCCCCTCTGCATAGTGGAGGGCTTGCTTAGTTCAAGAAGGCACTGGGTGGTACCTCTTGGTAGCAAAACAGCTTTTGTTGTGGTTTACTGAGATGGCAAAGCTGCTTCTGTACACAGAAAGTACAAACATGATTTGCAGAACAATCTTTTTTCTCATACAGAATGGAAGCTGTGCTTCATTTTCCCTTCTAAATATTTCCTTGTCTAAACCAGGAAAATTGAGCATTCTTCCTTCCAGAAAATGAATCCCAGGAATATGCATAGAGATATCACTTTACAGACCTTGAATAATAATATTGGCCACCGATTAGCCTAACAAAGTAAAACCAAGCATGTCTGAAAGAACAGGATGAGCATAAATTGGCACAAGAATAAAGATGAGAGCTTCTACAGTAAAGAAATGTGTCACTTACTTTATGTCTTACAGTGTAGCAGTATTTAGAAATGTACAGTTCCCTGCTGTTTGCAAGTCCATTTGGATTTACTGCATGTGGGAACATCAGGTTTCCATCATCACTGTGTACACATTCCTTGATTTCCTTCTGTGATGATGACTGTGGCTGGTACATGCACACTATTGGAAGTGTCATCTGTCTCTTCTTCAGTAACTGAAGCAGATTTTCCTACCAATCTTCTTTGTGCACCATCTGCCATGGGGGTATAGTCTTCTAATTACCTGGTTTTGCATTCACATCAAGAAGCTGATCAGCGGATTCCTTTCTGATATATGTGTTAAAGTCTGACTGGTGCTCTACTTAGATGTTAAACAGAGTCAAAAGTGTATAGTGAATTGCAACGTCTTAAGTCTTGAGCAGTTCCACCAGAGGACGGAACGTGGACTGGCTGAGAACAAGCGAAGCTCATGTGGCAATTGTTCAGCAAGTTGTGTGTGCAAGAAAGCTGTCAGCTGTCTTACTTGGCTCTTCCTCTGGCAGGCATTAGGTAGTCATATCTAACAGTAACTGTCATCAAATTTTGGGTGCACTATAACCATTCTTTCTGCAGTGATAGAACAATTTGTCCCTCATTCATTGTTTCATTGACATGAAAATAATAATGATGCAGTTGGTGAATAAGCAGCTGAGACAGTTGCAAGTTTTAAGCTAAATGGCATTTAGTTAGCTGGGAAAAGAAAGGCTTGTTCAGATAACCAAACACTCAGTTAAATGCCATCCAGACAGCTTGAACTGAGCGTCCTGGGATCCCTTTTCTCACAATTCCTGAGCAACTAAAAGAGTAAAGGACAATTTTCTTTAGAGATTTCCCTCATGGAGGTATTTATTAGTTTAAAAAATATTAACATTATTGGGGGAACATTAGAGGAAACATTGACCTCCAACTGAAACCAAATTATTATCCAAGAGAACACCCACATGCTCTACTCCTTGAAACCCCACGTTTATTTTGCAGCTGTCGGCAGCAGGAGAGGTACGTGTGATGGGAAAGAGGCTGAAGAGATGCTCACTCAGGTTTCCTGATCAGGCCTGTAGCTGGGCCAGACAGATGTGTAGTAAGACTCCTTTTTGCCAAGAATAATACAACTGGCACTGATTTGTCTTGAAGAACTCTCAAGCTGCTAGGACAGTCTGTCCACACATGAATTCAACAATGGCAGTGCAGGAAAATATTCCCCTTGTCTTACTCATTGCTAGTTCCAGCTGTAGATTGCTCAGCAATTTCCCTGTGTCCATCTTTAGACTAGAGAAACATCAAAACTGTGTTCAGCCAGTGCCCCTTAAAAATTCTGAAGAGCCAGTGGAAATTACCTGATGAATAACTTGTGCCTATGTGAATTTTGGTATTTTGATGCTGCCATTTTCCTCACCCTGCTGGTGCACAGCACAGTAAGGGTAGAGAAAGTCAAACCAATGAGGACAAGAAGTAAGAAACAGACTATTCACTCCTCTTGCAGCTCCTGCTGCACAGATACTGCTGTGTCCTCTGTTCAATGGCTGATGGTACTTCCATGCCTGCAGCAACCCAAGTTCCCTCATGTGCTGTAGTATTATTTTCTATCTATCTGAAATGGTGAAATGATACGAAGAGAGAAGATGATTCTTAAGCCTTAAAAGACTGCAAATATCAACTGTAATACATCATTGGAAGTTTGGGGCTTCCCTGTATCTTACCTTGAACCAGCTTTAGCTCTTCAGTCCCCAGTTCCAACTTGTATCTTTATGGGAGCTACTGTGATAAACCAGCACGCCACAGTGGCTCTGCAGCTCTGATCTAGGTTTACACATCCAATAGGGGAACGGAAAAAGGGATTTTACTCCTGGTTTAAGTTCTTGGAAGGGTCTGGGCCATCGCATTGTGTGCAAGGGAAAAGTTTGCAGTAAAACAACCGATCCATGATTCCTGGATTCAACCACTTAATTAAGCAACTAGAGGCAGGATGCAGGTCACAGATCAGAACACTTGTGCCCACAGGTGTTCTAGGTGTCTAAGGCCCTCTTTGGTCCTTAGTGATCAGGCCAATACACCAGCTGAGTCGAGAGGCATTTCAACCAGATGTCCAAATGTGGTCACCACAGGCTCTCCAACTCCTTTCATTGCCCAGATCACCACTGACAGTAGGAGGATAGCAGACACCCTCAGCTGTAGAGACCCCTGCTTTTAGGTTTTTGGCTCTCAGGGCCAAATTCCACCCCGGGATTCACAGATGGACCTTGCTGCGTTTCATGGTCAGTCATCAAGAGGGGCTGGAGGCTGGAGCACGCACTGGCCACCACGTAGTGTCCTGAGGCATGCCCGTCCATGTCCTCACAGATTAGCTGTCCATGTGCCTGCTGTCCCCCCAGCAGACTCGCAGTTGCAAGCACCAGAGAGGTTGTGTCACAGTGCAAGAGCAAGAATGAGAGCCCTGAAATCTGGACCTCAGGTTGTGGACAGGAACTGCAAAATTGCACCAAGAAAACTGGAAAAAAAAGCAGGTGTCCTTTAAATTAATAAAACATGTCACCCACAATAAACAGAGAGCTTAATGCAGATTTGAATGCATCAAATAGAATAGAACTAGATGGAAAAATCAATTATGTGTTTTACAGAACTGAAATAGAGACCTGGCTGGAAGTCTTCCAATGGAAAAATTTTTCTTGCAAAACATTGACTGTAGTTAATTGTCTTGAGGATACTTTTGGCCTTCAATTAATAAAATCAGCTGAAGAAAAAAAATGGAGATGTAATTTTCATAACATTGAACATTTTTTTATTTGGACATCATCAGTCTTTTTCTTTGTGTTATGAGCTATAACCAATTCCCAAAAGCTTATTTCAAGCAAAGTCTTCATTTCTGTTAGTATAAGATGTTTTAAGATGTTTTAACCATCTTGTATTTTTTCACAACTAGGATTCATTTGAAATATTCATTCTGGAATGAAAAAAACCCTCAAATAAGTAAAATGTTCTCTGCAATGAAAACTCTAACTTTTGGATTAGCTGTTCACTTTCCCCCTGAAATATCTTCACTTACTGGCTTTTCTTTTATTTTTATTATAATATATTCCAGCTTTTGAAATAAAAGCACGGTTGTTGACTAGGACATTCTTCTCACACCTTATAATATGTCTGCACAAGAATGCAAGCAAATTTTACACTCTTTGATATATACCATGTTCCTAGAAATAGTTGTATGATAAACATGTGTCTAAGTAACTCAGATTTATTAAGTTCTGCCAAAAGGTTTGAAAAGCTCCATTATATTATTTATTGAATTTATATTTATTTTTTCTTTTATTTGTTCATCCCTAAGACTCCAGCTGAAAATTTCCCCAGTCTGTATGGACTCATCATAAAGACAAGGAAAATATTTACGTTTTTTAAATTTTTTATCTGGATTTTCTTTTTTTTATGGGAATAGGAATGAAAAAGTACACTCACAAAACATGCACAGAACCTCTCTAACAGAGATTGGATATCTGATGATTAAAAAATTGAGAAAATGATTGCTTGAGACATTCCAGGGGAGGGAAGAAAGACAAGAGGCCGAGGAGAGCTGTCATTTCCCCAAGAAAGTAATGGTAAGAGTGCAAGGATGAATATCCTAATTAGGAGGGTGACTAGCCTGGCTAAAACAGTGGCTTCGGGAGCTACAGGGAAACAAAAGTTGTGAAACTATATTGTGTGAATTAAGTATAAAGTATGAAAAAGAGAGGCAAGGCTGAGGCAAGAGAGAGGCAAGAGCAAACCAGGAGCAAGGGGGCAGGACCGTGGTGGCTTTGCAGCTGGCGGTGTCTGACAATGTTCAGGACACAGAACTCATACAGAGAAGCAGCATATTTATCTGACACACTGACATGGCTGGGGCTGGGGGGACACGCAGGCCCTTCCAGAGGACACAGCAAAGAACATCTCGGCACACATCAAGCAGTAGCTACCAGGTGACATCTAGAGGAAGAGGAATCCCTTTGATAGAAACACTGGTAGAAAGAAAAAGGCATGGGAACGTCCTGCTTTACCGCTCAAGGATGTTGCAACTGTTGGCAAAAGACTTAAATTTATTGCGTATTTTTTGTATCTGTCTTTACTGCAACCAGGTAACCAGTTAGTTAGTTCCATATTAGGGAAAAAAAAGGCAAGGCTTTGTCTTTAGTAGTTAATTTTAATAGTCTTAATTTTTAAAAAATCATTAGCAAGGAAATAAATAGCACTCAGCATGGAATTGTCAGAAATAAAGTTATTTTCCCCCTGGGGTGAATGGGAGGCTTTGTGGGGGAGGGCAAGCGGCTTCATTTTGGCCAGACACTGAATGCTGTGTTTTGCCATTTTCATAAGCAGGGCATGGAAATGTGGTGTTGATGGAGGGACTGGACATCTCTGAGAGCAGGCTACACAAATATCTGTGAATACCCTGAGGGTGAACATTTTAGAGACCAGGGAAGGGATAAGGGATTGCTGGAGCATCTTCGCCTCTATTTTTCTGTGTTTCTGTGACTTCACATGCACAGAAATTATTAGTATTTCTTGGGTTTGCATTCTGTTCTTGTCCTGCCTTGAATCCCACGCTGCTTTTTCTTGTCTAATTGATGCTGAGTTCAGTGCCTGCTGAATTATATCACAAGTGTTTCTTAGTTCCAAGTGGCATGGAGATCTGACAGCCTATTTTGCCAGAGGACTTTCTTCTTTGAAGTCATTACATTCAATAACACAGGAGACATGACAAGGCAGAGAGGAGGAGTTGCAAACAAGAGAAGCCAGACTCCACAGAATCCATAGCAAAGCTGACAACTGAACCCAAATCTCCTGGATCCCCAGAGAGTATCTCATGTGAATGACTATCCTATAAATCATGGGGGCAGGACAGGCTGTCATGAGCCACTGATGAGCCTCACATCAGCAGTTGCCTTCTTCTCTCTTTCTCAAGTTAAGTGAGTACGGGAGCTATTGGGCTGAGTCTTAATTGTGAAAGCCCAGGAATTACTCCTGAGGCTCCAATATCTCAATGAATGCAAAGTTTTGATCTCAGCATCGCAAGCTAATGAGCCTTTCAAAGCTCCCCTCAGGTTGTCTGGAGCCACTCCCCAGCCACAGACTTAATTCTCTCTATACACTCTGAAAAATGCAGTCTATTTAATATTCTACCCACAAGCTGGCTTTAGGCTACTTGAAGCTATTGTTTAGGGGTTTTTTTCCAGTCTGTTAATTATACCTAAAATTGGCAAACTACCATTTCTGATGTAAAGCTACATGTGATGCGTCCCTAAGCCAAATCACATATTATCTTAGCCTGGAAAGCTGGCAGCTAGCTGCCAAACACAGCAAAAAGTGGGCTCTGGAGGTGCCCCCTGAGCACGTGTAGGCAGCAGCAAAGACAAAATGAGGAGATACCAAAAGGGCAGATCCTGCAGCACTCGTTCAGTTTTTATGGCAATCCTTTGCTCAGGCAACACTCTTGTTTGTTCTGGAGAAGTGAAGGCTCTGCAGTGTGGATTTGCAGTGCTTACAGGCAGACGACCCCCTGGGGAAAGATCCTCTCTGTGCCACCTATTTATGATGGAGATGCTAATACCAGGTTGTGCTGCTCCTCACCCCACCGTGTGATGCAGGCACCCTGCCCCAGGTGCAGGTGAGAGTCCCTGGGGTGCCAGGGACAGCCAGCAGCGGGGGCACCTCCGACAGCCCAGCCGTGCCTGCGCGAAGCAGTGCGGGGCTCAGGAGAACCCCAGCCAGGGAGGGTGCTTCCTCGGCTGTGTGACATACACAGAGCACAAGGTGGGGGAAAACTGCTGAGCTGAGCCCTCTGCACGCCTCTCCTCACACCCTGCACCCTCAGCATCGCTGGTTCAGAAAGGCCAGAGGTCCTGGCAAGAGACAGCTGGTCCCAGGGAGGCCCAGCTCACACAGGAGAGCTGTTCCCACAGGAAGCAGGATCTGCTCACCAGGGTTACATGCCTCTGCCCATTCAAATTAAAATGCAAACAAGGCTCCCAAAGGCAGTGCAGAGCCTTGACCTCCTGCCATTCATGAATCCCAGCCTGAGGTGACAGAGTTTTCACTCAGCGCTGCCCTGTGATGCCACAGGGATGGATCAAGGGAAGGCCACCACCACCGCGGGTCCCTGGGAGTCATGTTCACTGTGGTCAGGGGAACCAGAGGAGAGGAAAAGGGCAAGGACTCAGAGCTGACCATGAGGTAAAGCAAAGGACAGCTCCAAGAAACTCCTCTGAATTCATGCATTTTCCTGGGAAACCACCACATGTGGCTACCAAGGCCTCGCCCATGGGAGACAAACAGCTGTGTCTCTCCTCCCAGAGGTGACAAATCTCCAGCAAAATCTGCACGGATGCTTGTGAACCTTTCTCTTGCAGCCCACACTGAGAGGGACAGCTCAGACCTAAGCAGCCATGACTTTTAGTTGCTGCAATAAGAAATCAGAATGGAACAAATCTAACCAGAATGGAATAAAAAATATTTTCATTTTGCAAAGTCTGAGGTGAATATTTTTATACATTTTTCACAATTTGTGGAATGTTTTTGAAGTATTTAATCTTTCTGGTAGTTCAGCTTTTAGTTTCTTATTTGCTGCCAGATATAATAGACTAAGTGGTGGCCACAGAGTAGCACTTTTCCCCACTTTTTAAAATTTACCTTTGTAACCCTAAGCTTTCAAGACATTATAAAAATGTAGACGTTCAGGAAATTTAGAGAGTGGCAGACCGAAAATTAAAAGAAAAGTGATGAGTGGAAAGAACAACAGGGGTTATCCAAGAAAAAAGATCAATAGGTTCTCATCTGGCAAACGGGTGTTTCCTCAGAAATCTGGACAGACTGAATGGCAATCACAGGGCCACCCTTACACAGTTTGTGCAGCCTCTGACTCCACTGTCAGATCTGCTGTACAGAGGCATGAAATGATTTTGTGGCACAACATTTGTGCTTTAATTACAAGTGCATTTCATGCCATGTATCAAAGAAATATGAAGCAACTTAATTTAGCCAATTAGTCTGAGATCAGGGCTAGTGAAGTCTCTTATATAAACATTTCAGAGCCCGTGCAATCCATTTCCTCCTTTGCACAAATAAACCTCTCTCTTCTGTAGAATTTTGCACACAGAAAGAAATTGGCTAGAGCAAGTCCCCTGGTAGAAAGGCTGCTTTCTGCAGCTACTCAAAAGAGATATTTTACACGTAAAACTATAAACTGGTGTGAAACAATGCTCCAGCCCCAGCAACAAAATGGGGTGAGCTGTCTGGACCTTGGGCAATGACAAATCGATGTGGAGGGGAATGGCTGGGTCAGCAGCAGCCAGCGTGGTGGCAGCACAATTCTGGGTGGTCCCTGATGGGTTTGGGGGCACAGCTGGGCAGGCACTGCTGGAGGGCTCACAGGGGACTGGGCAGCCTGGCAGTGCAAAGCTGCTTCCCCAGTTTGGCAGCTGTGGCTGGACTCAGGCTCAGGTCCAGCTCCATGCTTTGGTAGTAAAATTGCAAATATAAGAGAAATACAGAATTTTTTTAAAAAAATGTTACATTTTCCTTCCCACCTTAACAAATTACTCAACAGAATGTTTTATTTGTAGAAAATAATAGAAAGTTGATCACTGCTTTATATTAAAAACTTTTGATTCCCATGTCACCCTTGCATGATACAGGATTCAATCCATTGTGATCTGGTAAACAGCAAGGGAGAGTAAGAGAAAAGCCATGATGAAGGTGTCCACATATTTGAGCTTTTACCTCTTACTGAATGTATCTGGAGCAGCAGCGTTGCTCGGAAATAAAATAATGTAAGAGAATTTAGAGGGCAACATTTGTTTTAGTGTCAGAATTCATTAGTGAAGAAAAGGGGAACACAGGTACACCAGGGGGATTTGGAAAATCTGAGATTACAAGCAAATGTGTCATTCAACATCCACTATTTTCTGTTTCTTGCAACTTTTCTTGCAACAGATGAAAAGAATTTGAGTCCAGCTAAAGAGTGTATGTGAGGCTTAGAAGTATTATGGTACTCATTATCCTTCATGGAATCCTCCTTAATGATTTGTTCTGTGGCCATATACAGGATCACAAATGCAATAAAAGTGGGAAATGCTGAGTTAAAGCAATGTCTGGCATGGTGATGTCATCTATACAATAAACAAATGTGGAGCTGTAAATAATCTCTTTATCCTAATCTTAAGTTGATCCGATACCAGATGTATACACACTTCATGAAAATTCCTTAGCTTTGAAGAAGGAGGACAATAACCTGTAACATAAAGTTATATGAATGTGCGTGTGTGTGTGTTTCCTTTGGGCAGTATATGTTACAGCAAGAGGGCACAGGGCCATGTCTTTCCTGCAGTCGGTGCCTCTGTGCCAAGCATGACACACTCCTGTCAGCATGCAGACCAACAAGGATCACTCTGGGCTGGTAAAGACCTCCCCAGTGATAGGCAGGTCCTTAGAAGCATAGAAAAATCTTTATGAAGAGGATCTCATTTATGAGAGAGATCTGAGCACACCTGAGCTTTCCCTCGCCAATGCAAAGTGAAGCACATTGTGATGAAACATCACATAAACATACATCTGTGCTGAAATACCAGTCTTGGGCAGCTAAATCCATCCTTTTTTTCCAGACCTCTTTTTAATGCTGCTTATATGAGATATTTCTGTCCAACAGGAGCTTTTACATTGTAATGATTGCATTTAAAAAATAAAAAAAAAATCCATTTCATCAGTCGAACAGTATCTTGGGGCTGACTCAAGCCAATGAGAATCTTTCTGTTGACGTCATTAAGCTTTTTTCAGGCTCTTAATCTGCAATCAATCAACCCTTAATATTATTCCGTGCAGAGCTCCATGCCTTCGTTTGGTGATAGAAAAAGATGAGACCAAACACTCGTCCCAGCTACCAGTGCTGGCAAATGAGCCTGGGTCATGATTACATTTCCAGCGGGCCTCAGTCAGGAGTTATCCCGAAATGCACTGTTGTGCCTTTTCTCCCTTGTGTTCATTCCTCCAGCTTCACGTTTTGCCTTTCATGCTACACTGGACTGCTCCTGCTGATCTAAGCTGGAGAGCCCAGTCCTGTGGTATCTGAGTGCTGCTGGGGACAGCCAGCCTGAGCTATGGGCTGTCTCCAGGGGCAGGCAGCATGTCCCAAAAGCAGGCTCTGGGATGTTAAGTCCTCCTGCAGTAGCACAAGGTATTTACTAATGGTGCTGAGATGCTGCATGAGATTGTCAGGGAGAAAAAAGGCATAAAACCCCTAATCTTCCCTAGCCTCTCCCAGCAATGCATTCAGTACACCTCATTTAATCTATCCCTCTCCAATGGCCATGGCTGCATTTCCTCTGCACAAGCTGCCAGGATAAGGAACATCTGTCTAGGGGTTCTGATGACAGGGACTTTATCTCTTGTTATGTTCTGGTGGTCTTTCTGGTATACTTCCATCATGTCTTTTTTTAGAGGAAAGAGAATGGGCCCCTGGTCTACTCCTGCAGGGACAGTTGCACAGGACAATATACAGCTCAATGAACCACACACCCACTCACCCTCCAGGACTATGATGTGTTTGTGATGGGTGAAACAATTTCCCTCATTTAGCAGCAGAAAAGAACAGGCAAAAAGGAAGAATGAAAATGCAGGGCATTATCAGAGGTGCCTGAAACATGGTCTGTGTATGCTGGACATTGAGAGGTTACCTGGAAGAGGAGTGACAGAAGGGACAGCTGCACACCAGAAATAAGTTCAAACACAGGCAGGTGGAAAAATGTGCAACAGTGACTGCAGAGGTGCCAGAGATGGTGAGGTCCCGGGTGGGAACGGTGGCTTGCTGCTTCCTATTGCAAGTCTGTCACTTACATTTGGAAATCATTCAGCGAAGCCTTGGCTGTATTCGCAACAGTGCCCAGTTGCCCCTGAAAGAATAAAAATTAACCAGCAACCCCATGAGGCCAGACAACAGGAAGAATGGTTTTAGCTTTCAAGGACAGGGAATTCAGAGCAGCTCTTGGGGCAAAGGACAGCAGAGCTACAAGTACCCACCTATACCCAAAGGTGTCAGAGTCTTTGCCCAGTCATAAGCTGGAGGCCAAACGGACAGATTTAGAGAAATACAGAGCACCCAAACAGAAACTGCAGGTCCAGAGTGTCCACACGTCTAAAGGAGACCAGGAGCAGAAGAGGAATCACTTCCATGTCTCTCAAACCTTGGTCTCATAGATCTTATCCATGCTGACTCCATCATTCGTGCCATGGATTGAGGAGTGAAGTGTGCAGTCGGCCAGGAAAGGAAACTGTCATGGACAGAGGGATGCAGGGCTCAGGGCTGGCCTGCTCTGCTAGCAGACAGCAGCTTTCTCTCAGACCAGAGGGGACACACTGCCCAGGACTGGGTTTGTGGACTTGAGAGATGGGAGAGCCCCAAGGGCTGAACTGAGGGTCAGGGAGAAAGGGGAGGAGCAGCTAAGTTCAGACTCATGCTTGAACTGTGACACGTCTGGGTGAGGATAAAGATGGTCAGGGATCTCTCACAGGAGGTTTGTGTGGTAAAGAACCTTACTGTATCAGTAGCTTCACTGCAATGCTAAAGATTAAATACTGGCCACTTAAGACTTAATTTGAGGTGAAGCCATAAATTAATTTTTTCTCATGTCTCATCATTCATCTTTTCTGGGAAGATATAAGCAGATACAAGTCACAGCTGGAAAATGAGGAGTAATTGATGGAGCAGCCAGAGGGCTTTGTTGTAGCTGCATTCACTTTGTGCTTGTGAATTATGTCAACAACAGCAAATAGATTTACACACATTAGTAGCACATTCAGGAGAAACTCTGGGTGTATAAAATATGTGCACGTACCCTGATACTACAGATTCTGCAGAGATATGCTTTATCAACAACGTGCAGCTTTGTTTCTGAATTAGTGCTGAATATTCCAGGTGTTCTGTAAGACTGAAGGCCTTTGCACTATAAACCACAAGACAGCAATAATTTTAGCCTTTCACAATGAGAAAGCTTGTTCTGGGAAATCTTTCCCTCTCGAAGGCCCCCTCTTGACTTTGAGTAGTTTGGGCTTGCAGGTCTCCCTAATTTTCTAGGCTAGAATTTACAGATAAAAACAAAAAACAGGTCTCTGTCTTCAATATTTGTCCGAAGTGTGAATATAATATAACACTAGGGCAATGATTCTCAGCCAGAGGGTGGGGTGAGACCTTTCCTTTTGTGACTTAGGGCCACAGGAAATTAAAAAGTTTAAGCTGAAAAGGGACAAAATAGAGTATGTGTAATACTGTTTCTTGCATTGCTCCTCTCTGGCATCAGGGGACCTGCTGATAGCCTGACTCTGTCACAAGGTTCCTGCCACTTCAGGCGTCCTTGGAGTCCTACCATCTGGACATGCAAGAAATGCAAATGTCAGTTCACAAGACACAATTTTCTTCCTCTCAGCACAGCAGGAAAAAGTCCTAGCTGCAAAACGTGAAATTAATATAATTAATGGCTCTCAGAAATTGAGAGGAAAAAGTATCCAAAGTAAGTAATTGTACAAAATATCATGATTTTTAAATGAAGTTGTTTGTGTCTGATGGAACAGCCTGTTTTCAGAGGTGTACCAGTCCTACAGCCAGAGAGGCCAGCCTTTCTTCAGCATTGTAAAACTATTAAAAATGGATGATACCCTGACTTTCCAACCTATTAATGCTGCTTGGCCAACTTCAGTTGAATGAATCTGATAAGTAAACAGCTGCAAAGTGGTGCTGGTTGAGTTGGAGCTCAAAATCTCTCTGCCCTGCAAACCAGAGCTCCATCATAGAAGAAGGAAAGGGATCACAAGCTGTCTGGGAAATGCAGGAGGGCTGGATGGACTCCGAGCCGCCTGGCATGGGAGGAAGGCTGTGCTGCCTGTGCCGAACCTGCCACCCTCGGCTGCATTAGCAACAGCAATTGCTGGCGTCAGCTGCACCATGCAAAAGATTCTGAGGAAAATCATTGCTGAAGCTCTGCAGAAAACTGCCTTGTTTCTGACTTACTGACTAACTAGAAAAAGAAGAATTAAAAAGTAATAATCTATCTGGGTCAAATGAAGGAGGAGGATTACGACGCAGTGTCCAGGGCCCAGAGGTACCTGGACAAGCATTTCTGCAGCGGGGATTAGCACAGCTGGGCTCATGAGCTGAGTTTCCAGCTGTTTTGCTTCCCCCATCTCTGGCCCCCCCAGGTTGAGACACCTGCAGTAAGCTCCTGGAACACTGTGGCCAAGCGCTCTGGCTCCCAGGGGAGCTTCTGCCTCTGAACAGAGGAGCCCACCAGCCTGGGGCAAGCTACAATTCATTTTGACCCTAAAACTGATGGCAGGGAGAGAGACAAGCCTTTTAACTGGTCCTGTCCAGCCTTTTGTTCCCAGCCATCAGAAGGTGAATTATGGAGGATTGGGGTTGCGCTGTTATTCTTCTAGATAAATGCTACTGGCGTCTGGGCACTCTTGGCTGGCAGTTCTTTTGGATTTCTATTATATTTGCATATTTTAAGCTCAAGAAAAACAGCTGAGGTCACAGGCTGGGTACTTTCAGCAAATCCCAGGAAAGAAAACTAGCCAAAACCAAACCAAAACAAACACAGAACTGTCTAATAAAGGTGCCCTTAGAAGGCGGCTCTCGCAGTGTGCTGCCCACTGGCCCTGGGCAAGGAGGGGCACACGGAGATGGACATTGGCACAAGTCTGGCAGGGAAAGCTGGGCCACACCTGCAAAACCGTGCGGCTCCTGTGGGGCTGCAACCAGGGGGCACTTGCTGAGCCCCTCCAAGCTGTGTCGTAGATGAGCTCTCAGTCTGGCCTCTGCAGGCCCCGCACTTTGCAAAGGCATGCCATAAACTCAGCGAGAATGTCAGCACAGCCTGAAGGCAACCAGCAGGGAAACAACCCCAGGTCTGGCTTTTCCACTCTTTCTAAATATATGGGCAGTGACAGGTGTAAAATTACACCGACCAAGCAATAACTCAGACCTGTTTGAGTGCCAATTATGTGTCTTTTTACAACATTGGGCCTCTGCCTGAACACATCATTTAGGAGGAAAATATGTTGTAAAAGTGTATTCACTCTAAAGAATGCTATAAAAAATGATTCTTAATATTGGTCTCACTTGTTTAATCTTCAATCTTTTCCTCCGCTCCTCCCCCATCTTGGGATAAAGGAGCTCTGGATGCCCTGTGTTTCGTGCACAATCTTGTAGGGTTAGTGAATAGGCCATCGAAAATAAATATTCATAAACCCTAGCCATGTATGGTCTCCAGACAGGGAAAATGGCTCACAAAACCCAGAAAGATGACCACCCATAAAAAAAATGCTGGACACTATTATTTTGATGGCAGGGACTCAAGCTGCACAGCGTACAGCACAGTTTACAGAAAAGCCTGCTGATTGAATACTCTGGCTTGGCAGGCAAAGCAGTGCCCAGGGCACAGGGTCAGGCTGGGCTATGGACTGCCTATGGATTGCCACCAGAACTAAGAGTTTAGCCTATGTTATTTGGTTAATACCAACTAAAAATTAGCTGTAGATGGTGGGATCCTGTTTCTGAAACATACGAATGTGGGTGCTGTCCTGTGCTGACAGGAATGCTTTATGTGTGAACTCACCCACCCACTTTGCGGGTGGAACCACTGCCTGCCCTGAGGCCTGGGGGATTTCTGTGGGCAATTAACAAAACTCTTCCATGGAAGAAGGCTCAAAGAAGATAGGCAAGGATGATGTGCTCATGAAGCTGAGGAAACCACACAGGAAGTGACCACAGCTGTAGTACAGGAAGCTGAACTTAACACAAAGAGCACCAGAGGGTGGCCTACATTTTAGATAAACAGCTGTATCTGTGGAGTGCGTCAACCGGTTGTGAAAATGGCCTTTCCTAAAATGATTAATAGGTAGTATTGTCTTCCTGAGCCAGCCACACCAGCATGGGGGAAACCTATTTGTGGTTCAGCCCCACACAGAGTCTAAAAGCCAACAAAATAGACCCTGAAGAGAGCAATGGGTCTGAGCTGCTCTCAGCCGGTAATGGGAATCATGTTTGTATTACAATCCAACTGTATATCCAACTGCTTTACTGCATTTGCCTTGTGATTTCAGGACGTTGCTGTATGACTCTGTTATATCAGAATCCCATGCAATGTCAAATTCCTACTAATAAGTAAATTTGATACAAAACATCAAACCCTTCTTGAGTGAAACATCTGAAAGAACTTGGCCAGAAGATATCTGAGTCATGACAATTCCACACGTTACCCTCCCCAGGAGACAGGCTTAGGAGTCGATTTCCCAAGCCCTTTGGAACACGTTACTCCTGTCAGTAAAGCTGACTGCATATTCCTGTAGACCCTATCACAGCTGGTGTCACTGCAGTTTCTAATATTTCCCTGTAATTTCCCATCCTGCAGATGATTAAGGGAGCTAACGTGAAACCACAACTTCTTTGCAAACTTTCCAAAGCCCTGCATAAGCCTCTAGAAACCCTCTCACCTTCATGCCCCCAACTTTCTATCCAGGCTCTTCTTCCCCATTTCCTTATTCCTTGGGTTGCTCACAATCACTGGTGGGACTCAAGTGAGCAGAAAAATCACGTGCTTATTATTATTCATATTCTATACAGCTGAAGGGGGAAGGCTGAGCCCATATTCTTGAACAGAAGCATGCAGAATGATTCAAAGCATGCCTGTGCTTTTATTTACATATTTATAATTATATTACACACAATAACAACATCTTATAGTGTGGTATTATAATGGTAAAATATTTGAATATTTTTTATTACAACATATAGTGGTATAGTTTTGTATTTAAATGTGTAAGCTTACATTGTTTAGCCAACCAGTGTAAACACAAGACTAGAACCCTGAAGCCCTAAATTAGCTGAAATCAGATGAATGTGGTAGAGCTTTGTCTTGTGGCACAGACATATTTATAAGGAATCGTTTGACACGTGCAGTTATTCTGCTGATAGACAGTTTTCTTTTACTGACACTGTATTCCTCAGTCTGCAGAAGCTGTTTCTTTCCTTACAAGTCTGCTTTAATAACACTTCAAGCCATTTAGAAATCCACAGTGCAAGCACAGTCAAGGGGTGCAGAGCAGCATGGAAGTCAGGGTGAGGAGAAGGCAGCCAAGTCTGGGGCTCGCACAGTTGTTGCCGTGCACAGCCACAACGAGAGGCACCCCTTTTGGTAAGGGAGCCACAGAGCGAGGCTCAAGGGCTGCTCATTCCCATGTACGGCAGAAAATGCACATTTGTTAGCATGAAGAAACAATCTGCACCAAGCCTCAGACACACATTCCCTGGGCTGCTAGCTTCTGCTAGCTCCTTTTAAACTGAGGTGTCTTGCTGTAGGGTTTTTGCATGTGAATTCATGACAAAGCCCGAGGTACCTGTTCCACTATGACCTTCTCAATATCCTCCTGGCCTGGAGCTGCCTTTACCCTTTCTTAATTTACTTCCGAAGTCCCAATTCACAGCGACCTCATTTCAGCTGGGGATAAGAAGAGGCTTCTAAACTCTTGAGCATTTCTGAGCATCATCACAACCTTCCCTCCCACTGCCGTTGCCAAAGACTGAACTAGAAGTTTTTAGGCCCATTTATATCTCAAACTTGGATCAAGGAAAACAACAAAGCTAAAACAGACTCAGTGGAGCAATCAGGCACTGAAAGATGTTACCTTCTTCCACGTGAGGAATCTGGCTGTGAGGCTTATTTCTCTCCCAGGCATTGCAGAGGGAAGTAGGGGAGAGTTGGGGACTTCTGGGTCTGGGATATTTAGGGTTCTCAGGACTCCATCAGGTTCAGATGTAGCAAATGGGTGGACAGTGGTATTGAGTATCTTTTAGAAACCTAAATAAATACAGTCAGCGTAATGGTAACAGCCCCCTGGGGGAAAGCCTGTGGTAATTGGTTTATAGAACTGATAAAACTGGGAGCAACATCAAAAACCAGATTATGAGAAGGAAGGAAAGCGCACTTGTGAAAGGAGATTTTAATTACTATAAGAGGGCAACAAAAAGGTTGCAATAGCTGCTTGTCTTACCTGTCTGCTTTGGAAAGGCCAAATCCTGCAAATACATCACCACAGATATGTTCTATAGGATGTCCTGGCATCTGCTTGGATCTATTTGCAGAATACCTGATTAAATAGTCGTGTGTTTCAGGTCTGTAGAGAAGACCAGCATTAGAGGCAGTACAAATTAAAATGCCTTTTATTCAAAAGGGTTTGGCTTGTTAGTGAGATTGGACCAGCAGATGGTAAATACCAGCTTGTAATACAGCATAATGCAGTTTGCTGCAGAAAAATGTAACATAATTTAATGTGAGAGTAAGGAACCAATCAGTCAGAGCAATGAGCAGGGAGGGGATTGAGAGTATTATGGAAAAATCATTGAAACCATGAGGCCAGAACACAGCTGCAGTAATAAGGTCTGTCATAAAGTGGAAGGGACTATAAGAGGGGACTTAGTGTAGATGGTATTAGTCAGAGCCCCATCTGCTCTAAGCCCCACACCATGTAAGGGAGATGTTAATGGCTCAGAGGGGCACAGGGCAGCTCAGGGTGAGGGCACCTATTTTACTACCAGGTTTATGGGGAGGAGGTGGCCTACATGGAGGTTCCAGCGTTGCACAGGATGCTCTCCTACAACAGACAGGGAAGTAGGAATGGAGCTGAACCCAGGTTTGTAGCTTCCAGGTCCTCAAGTCGCTACATAGAGAAAATTTCTTGTATTTTTTGCGTGATTTCTGTTAATGGTAAATGAGGCCCAAAAAGATGTTTCATTATTTGTGTGACCAGCCTGCAAACCTGGACCATCCCTGGTGCCTGCATGTCAAGCAAGCATTTTATGAAGGCTCACTGGTTAGCGAGCTTACCTTTCCTTAAACCCACCTGCCCCCAACAAACCTTTCCAGAGAAAACAGTCGGCTTCCCCCAGTCCCACAAAACCTGGGTTAGGTTTCTCAAGTGAAATATTGGAAGATCACTGAATTATTTAATACCATTATTCTGATTTTTTTGACAAAGTTCTGTTTCAGACAATCGTGATTTTCCGATTTGTTAAGCAAAAAGATTCACTTTAGATGTGAAAGTCAAGCTGAGGTTCCCCTCTTTGTGTCTCATGCCCAGCCCCAAACAGCCTGAGACCAGCCTATGCCACATTACCCCTGTGTGGTGCATGTCACTGTACCCCATCCCTCCACACCAGGCACCCTCTTTGTCTTCTGTGGGATTGCTGAGTGATGAATGAGTGCAGAATCTGACTGAGCAGGAATTAATGAAGTTTAATACTGTCCTTGGCCAGACACAGTGACCACCACTTGATAGCTGAAGAAACTATTGCATTCCACAAGAAACCATATAATTAAACCTACAGGAACCTCCACATCAAACACAAGCATGTGTCACTACCCCAGATGAAAGCACACATGAGGCATAGAAGGGGGGAGAGTTTTTACTGCCTCTCTTTTACAAAGGCTTATGTGTTTGAGAAAGAGGCTGTGCAGCCAAGGGGAGCTAGCAGAGAAGATGTAAAAGAAGCCCTCAAAAAACCCCATCCCAATAGTGCAGTATAAAAAGCTCTGCAAGAAAGAAAGGATGTCTGACTGGGTTAGAAGTGTAAAACAAGAGATTATCCCCTTTTGTCCGATTTTTCCTGTGATTTGTGACCAGTGCATACCCTTAGTGCATTAACAGATGTGTACCAAAAGGACTTTCTTCATTGCCACTTTTCCTTTTAAAGGAAATAGTCCACTATTCCTCATTGGGCTAAAAGCTTAGGGTTAAAAGGGAAGAGCAGTACTGCTGTTGCCTGAGATTCAAGAGCGCAACTCAGCCTCTCCACCACCAACACAAAAAAGGAGCATGTGAAAAAAATTCTTGCCATTGAAGTCACTAGACCGGTATTCCGATTTCACACATGGAATATATCTGTTAAGGAAGCAGATGCCAATTTTATACAGGCAGTCTTTAGAGAAAAACCACACTTTAAATAATGAGGGAGTGGGGAAGTGCATCAAAGTTTGGAATGAAACTTCACGTTACCATGAATAAAGGCTAGCAGGGCTCTGGATGCATTCAGAACTGAATCTTTGTGATATTCTCACAAATAAGTTAAGTGATCATGATGGAATTTTGCACCCATTAATGCACTTCCCACAAACACAGAAACACAAGGCGTCCCTAACCCTTTCCCTCTCCTGGACCTGGGCCCAGTTACCCAAGCTCACGTCCTGGTTGTGTGTCAAACAGCACAATCTCAGAGCCACTCTTGGCCCAACTCCCCACCTTTGCCTGCTCACCCCTGGTGACACAGAGCTTGCTGCAGCTCCTGTGGCATCAGGGCCATCACAACAAGCCAACCCCCACAAGGGCCTGAAAGGGCCAAGCCAACCCCCACAGGCAGGAGGAGGGCTGGATGTCTGTGCTGCAGGAAAGCTGGGGGCAGGACTGGAAGTAGTGTCACAGCTACAAAAACTTCTCCTGGGCCTTCTGACCATGGAATCTGCAATCTGTCTTTTGTACATCCAAAGTGCAGAGGAGTTCGGGCATGGGGGACGGATCTAGCTATGACATCTGCATGCTGGAAGGATGCCTCCTCTCCCACCTCATGCTGCCTGAGTATATAGTGGGTTCATTCTCTCTCCTCATTAACCAGAAGAAATCCATGGGTGTCACTACTGAAGCTCATTACAGCTTCATTACTACAGTCAGAGGCAATAGAGGTGGTCTTTCTGTGAGCAGTTAGATCAGTTTAGCTCTGTTCTACCCCCAGCACACCATCATGTCCTCATCAGATATCCAACAACAACGTGGCTTAAAAGGGATCCCTACAGAACTGGCAGCCTTTAAGGGACTTTTATTTTTATCAGTGTACTTTGGGATAATTACTCCAAACAATTTCAAATGGAGTTAAGAAAAATACCTCCACTCTTTATTTTAACCTCAGTTGCTAATTTGTAGCAGTTCTTGGATCAATTGATCCTTGTGAGCTACAACAATCTTTGATCTGGCCTAGGTCCTTTCCTAAGGAGGCTCCAGGAAGAAGCCCAACTCATTCCAGGACCAAACAAAAAGCTATGTTCTGAAGCACTCGCCATTACATTTAGACTCATTTTGAAATATCTGCATAATCCAAGTACAGATCAAAGCCTGGATGCCTGAAAATGTTCCCCTGACGATGAATGTAGGATTACAGTGGCTCCATACATCACACGACGGGTGGTAAGATACTGAAGGATCATATTTCTGGAATCACTTAGGTTATATGCCAGGAGGAATTTCACACATGAAACAGATCAATCAAAAGCAGTCTTGAGGTCCACTTTGAGCGATATGGAAACCTCTTGTTCCTTACCTGGCTGCTGCTGCTGCAGGCCAGTGCTGGAAGGGCCTCTGGAGCCAGGACCAGGGCTTTGGTGCTGGGCTCTTGGGCTGTGCTGCCGGCAGGGCAGGGACATGGCTCTGGAACAAAGCATCCCGAGCTCATCTGGGCAAAGCACTTGAGTCAAGGAGCTCTCAGGCACAGCCCAACCTTGTAGTCAGACCCTATCTTTTATCATCCCAAGATATGGACCTTATCTTGGGGTGCTGTGCTCACTGATCTGCAAGTTACAACAGTTAAGGTAATTAAATTCTTTCTTGTCAGTAAATTTTAGACCCCTTTAGGCTGTTGCTTTCAATGATGACAAAGATAGTAGTTACTGTTCATGAAGCCAAGGTTGGTAAGAAGCTACACTGTAAGGAATGTTCTACTTTGGGGACAAATTTTCAGGGAATGTTCTAAAAAGAATGGTTTTCTATATATTGGACAGAAATTCCAGTGCCATCTCAGTACATATAACTACAGATCCATATATACGTATGTTAATGCACGTGCATAAAAATAAATTTTTATATATATATTACTTAGTTATATATTTTCAGTTATTTATAAAATGCTTCTCCCACTAGACTAGTTCAGTGCGAAAGATAATGCTCTTTGCATTGCATTTCCTTTAACTTTCACAACAGAAGGATGAAAAAATAATTTTCTTTAGAATTTGAATATGTTTTGGAGGCTTCTTTAAGCTGCCTTTTGTGGCCCACCCAGTTGCTGGAAATGGGGTTCTGTCAGACAGAGGATGTGAAAGGGCACTGTCCTCATCAATGACAATCCCAGCACAATACCCTAGAGAACAATGTAAAAGGATTGTACTGCATAAGCATAAACCCAGTATAAGTAGATTTAATGGGATCTTCCCCTGGCCTGAATACATACTCCTTTATCATGTGCTGTAAACAAAATGCAATCTATTCACTTCACCTAAATCTTATCAAGGAGTTTGCCGTGAAGCTGTGGCCACTTCATGTAGAAATCATGGATGAAGAAATTCTCTACTCCCAGAAAACAGGCAAAGAAAAGTCCATGTCCTTCCTTACTTTGATGGGACGGCTCTGCCCTGCAGCTGACCTCCTACACTCATCTGTCATTGGGAAGCAACACTGATGTGTACCTGCATCTCTTTGGGAAGAAATTGTGAATGTTACTATTGCTAGGTGAATAAATACAGGTTTAGGAACCCAGGCTTAAAAACTGGCCTTGGGACTGCATGTTACTTCAGTTAGAAACAAGAACTTGGTGTCATTAAAAAGAAATAAAAAAGAGTGTATGTTCACAAAGTAACACCTTCCAGTAGTCGAGAAAATCTGTTGGCTCCCAGCCAGCGTCACTCACTCTGAAACAGTTTCAAGAAAAAGGGTCATTCATTAAAAAGTATTGCTCAAGAGCAAAGCAGTGAAGGTGAAGAGTCAGAATCCCCTTTGTGCCGGGGCAGTGGTCTGGAACATCCTGCCTCCCCTCCTCAGTGCTACCAGCTGCAGTCCCTTGGTCAGAGGGGACAGTACAACACCACAGGGTTCTGAGGTGCAACGCCCTCAGGCCTAGAAACCTGCAGCCTAAACAGCCCTGCTTTTTTCAGTGTGATGTAAACCAAAGTGAATTCCAGAGGGAACTGCAAAGGACCAATTTTGACTGAATGTTACACTGCCTGTGATTTTCTGCTTTGTATTTTTGGATGGAAGTTACTCATACTAGGGCAATATCCAACAGACTGATTTATTTGTAAAATTTCATACAAATGATTAAATATTAGCTAAACACAATTATCTCTCAACTAGCTTATAAATAGATATCTCACTTACTGCACTGCATTCCAGGCCACAGGGACAGCCTTAACTAGCCAATATGGACAACCCTATTAAGGAAAAGATTTTGCCATGGTCCTGATTGTGATTCCACTTCAGTTGAAGAACTTTTTCACAACTTATTCTTGAGAAATAAATGAAAAAAAAGTTTGTACTTGAAACAGAAAAAGAACAAGACGGGGGAGGTGGGCGAAGAGGGAGGAAGGTGGGGGGGAGGGAGAGAGAAAGGAAGGGAGGGAGGGAGGAAACAGGATTATTAGACATTCACCCTTTATTTCCGTAAGTAATTCATGAGCAACAAATTTAACCATAAAAATGTCATTGGAACCGATTTTGGGAAACAAACCCCTACCTAACAGCACTCCCACTGGGGCCTCTCTCTTCTGATCCTATCACAATTAGCAAATAGCAATACTTTGCTGTTCAGCAGAAACAGAGAGTTGTCCTAGTAGAGGGTGCAGACTTTCCCACTTCAGAGGGCTTCAGAGGCAAGGACACACATGTCTCTCTGTAGATTGGTTCAACAAGGTATGAACTACGTCTGTTGGTTTAAAATTTTTCTCCTATTTTTTCACCCAAAGGCCACAGCCAGGCCTGAAACTCCTGGGGTTTTTTTTGAGAAGAGTTACAGAAACAAAGATAAGGACAGGCCTAACTTTGTGCCAAAATGATCTGCAGCAACAAACTGAGGCATGGTTACAGCCATATTTATTGGCATTCCAGAACCGTGACTCACATGGAATTAGCTCTTGAAGCAGAACAATGTGAGATGAAGAGGTTTACACTTGAGGCATAAACAAAGGAGATGGATTGAGGATTCAACCTGCAAGAGATCAAATTTAGGAGAGGATTGGTGCAGTACAATTTTGTTAGTTACTGGGCTTTCTCTTTTTCTCCTTTTCTTCCCCAGGATTGAGGTTGAGGTTTTTGGTCAGTGATGCTAACTTTTCATAGTTAATCTTCCAGAGTTAAATGGCTAACAGCAGTCACCTTGCCTTTGTGCATGCTACCTGAGTGTACTTTTTTCAATTTGCCACTAAGAGAAAATGTGAATATTCAGTGACTGAAATGAGGAAGAGGATTAGGCCATGAGTTACAGTTTATCCTCAAGGAATTTATCAGGTTTTTATTCAGAGCTCACAAAATCCTCTCAAGACCAGGCTCATATGATGAATTGTGCACATGGGACCACTCACCTTACTGGGGCAGTTGATTAAAGATTCTGGCCCACCTCTTTTACTGCTAGAGTTAATTTAGAGTCTGGGGAGCAGATGCTGCCTTTTGAAAGTTCCACAACAACCTTCCATATTTCCTTGAGTCTGAACTCCCAGGGCTGTATCCTCCATCTCTGATCACCACCTACCAGCTGGAGGCTACCGACAAGTTAATATAAATGTAGGCGCTGTTTTACATGCAGCCTGCCTAATTTCTTCAGGATTCAGCTCATTTCAGCTATACAGTGCTAAAAGCTGGTGGCTGCTAATGGGGCAGATCTCCAGTGAGCTGCTGGTGCAAGTGCAGAACAAACCAGTGTCTTGTGAAAGGCACAGCTGAGTGGCAGTGACACCCAGAACATGCTGGAGATAGAGCAGATGTCAGTAGCAGGAGGCACAGTAGGGCCAGAAATGTGGATCAGGCCTTGGAACAGATGGCTCCAGGGGCCACAGCCCGAGCGTCTGTCTGGATAGGGCGGATAAAAAACAGCTCAGAGAAGAGCCAGAGCTGGGACCGCAGCAGGGTGAGCGATGGCCTCTCTGTTTTGTTGTTACAGAGTGAAGTGCTGCATTAATACAGTTGCTCTGGAGGGCAGTGCATGAAATGGGATGGTTTTGCTTCATTTAAAGGTGGGAGGCACTTCACTTCTTGGAGGTCCCTTTTTCTCCTGCCCCCCACATCATGTCTGTGCGTGATCCAGACTGGATTCCAAGTGGGAGGAAGAAAGGAAACTCACAATTATTGACTTGCTCTGCCAAAGTTTGAATAGATTCCTTCTAAAACAAATGAAAGCCTGTTTAACTGGCCCAGAAAACATGAATGTGAACGACATTATGTACTGCCCTCTTTGTAACTCTATCACACTGGGAGATCGTTATAGCAAAAGACAGAACAACATTATTCCAAGCTGCCTGAATTATAAATCCCAAAGGCTCTACTACATTAAAAAATCCCTGGGTGATGGCAAGAGTTGGTCTCTTTCCCTCACCTAGGCGGGGGACATCAACTTCTTAGCTCAGCATCTCATTAACTTTTGTATGCCTGCTTTCTTCCTCTGCCCAACTCCCAGCTGGTGTCTGAGGCTTCAAAATATTTAGTGCAGGAGAAACTCGAGACAGTTGACCAGAATATGGAATAGAAACAAAACTCCTGCCACCTTGTTTGTAATTTTCCGGTCCTTTTGAGTCCCAGTCTGGCTGGTGAATTAGCAGATGTGGAAAAATCTCCTTCACACAAAGAAATGATCTAGCAGTGGAAGATCTCCCATGAGTAGACAGATGCAGCTTTTCAAGATGCACACTTCCATCACAAATGAATTTAAATTCATTTCTAGAACCAGTTATTGATCTAATTGTGTTAAATATCCTGGTGTTCTCCCAAACTCTATTAATTTTTACAAAGGCACTGAACCTTAAATGCCTGTGATATTGTGCCTGTGGGCTAACAGCAGCTTCTGCATGGGCTAATGGGCAGGGGCAGAAAGGTGGCTATGAATGACTTTTGCTAAACCTTTTAGCTCAGTTCTCAGCCTATCTGGGCTATGTTTGTCCCTGCACTAACTTGTGAGAACCAAATAATTTGACAGCCAGGTCTCCAAGTGTAGTCCATGAAGTAACTTGCATAAAGGTCACTACAGTGAGGTTACAGTGAACTCACACAAGACAAATGGGGCATTGTCACAGCATCAAGGAATAGAAAATGCCTTGAAAAGCTGAGAAGAAGCAGGCTTTAGAAGGCTTCACTGAAGAGAAGCCGTGCTCTCCAGAGCACACACACAGGCAAGGGTGACCAGTTACACTGTTGCTGCTGACCAGTAGGTATTTCTGGCTTCATGATGTCCCCAGACATGATCTTTTCAAAGCTACACTAACATCAGAAGGTTGGACATTATTGTTGTGGAATATTTGAGAAGGGTTGAGAAGATGAGAATGAGCTTTTTTTTCTCTTCTTCTTCTTCTTCTTCAAGTCTTCAGAAATATATTGGCTGAAAGAGGTAAGTAGGAAGAGCACACAATTATGGCTAATGTCTGTTTTAATATAGATGCAAATTACTAATGAGAAAAAACCTCTAATAGTTACAGTGAAAGTGTTTAAAACGTAATGCTTCTCTTTCATCAGAGACACACTCCAGTCAGCCACAAGCAGTGGAAGCAACAGCCTGCAGTGAGCTACCCCACCCCACGAGCTGTCAGTGTCATCAGCTAAGGGTGTTTCTAGAGAAGGACCCTGCTGTGGAGGCAGACTGTAACTACCTGAAATGCTCCCATGAGTAAGTTTTTAGATGTTTATTATGCTTCTTATTTCCTTCTGGGATGAGGACCAAAAAAGCAGAAATATCACAAGGAAAAGCTCACTTTGCAGGGTTTCTGGCCACTGCCAGAAGTCAGAGAGCTGAAAATTGTTAAGTGAGGGAGTGTTTTACTGTTTTCGCATCTGCTGAAATATGGGGCATATGTAAATGCCAAATAAACATTAGCTTTCAGGTACTTGACTGAGCCCAGACTCTGAAAACTATGAAAACTACCCAAACCTGCTTCTGACTATTCTTTTTTTTTTTTTTTGAGGGGGGAGCACGTAGAGAATAGAGGCATGGCCCCCAAAATGGATGCAACTGAAACTACTTTCAAGAATCACACTTTCTTACTACTTGCTTTGAAGAACACTTAAAATAATTCTCCAGTGCTTTGGTTCGTCTGAGTAGGTTAGAAACCAAGACAGTTGAAAACATTCCTTCCTGCTCTGTTTCTAATAACTTGTACTTTGGAATAACAAATAATTCAGTGGGTGATTAGGTAATCTATGGAATCAGTGTATCATTGCACCTTTTTTGAAACACTAATGTGGGAAAACAAACTTTCATGGGCCAGGCCATCAGTCAGCTACCTGGCTTTGAGAAGAAACTTGTCTTGGGCAGCCTAACCTTACACTATCTACTTACAAGGTTACTTGCACATTTTTCTGAAATATCTGGCATTAACCACAGTCAAAGAAAAAACTAAACAAGATGAATCATTAACCAAATGTGGAAAATATAGCGTGATTAAGGTGCAAGTGTTTCCCATGCTAGATTACTTTTGTGACAACATTTTCAATATTGAGAAATCTCTCAAAAAGAGATTGAGAAATCTCTCAAAAGTTCTACAAAGCTCTCTCCATTTACCCAACTGTCTTTTCCAAAAGAGAGGACAAAGTCAAAGCAGGTCCTACTCAAGCTGAGTGCTGACCCTGCTGGCAGTGCCAGCAAGATCCTCTTTTCCCTCCCACCTCTGGTTCTCAAGCTGACATTTTTCTCAGGCCAATGCTAGCTACAAAAGCAGAATGAGGAAAAGGATCCAATCTTCTGAGAACACATCCAGAAACTAAAATCTCCATCTTTCTATTCTCTGATTTGATTTGCCATGTCACTTTGTGAAACCATTCAGGGAACGGTTCTCCTCTGAGTTAGGCTGGTAAGAGTGTGGGGATGGCACTTCCGTTCAAACTTTACAGACTACTTTACAAGTTCTCTGTGAATGTGTTTTCATATTTGAAAAAGAAGTTAATCTAACAGGAATTCAATGGGAGTTGAGTAACAAGGCCTACTTATCTACAGAGCAAACACAGTAGGAGGTAAAACAGAGAAGTGAAACCTCTTGTCCAGGCTCATGAACTGGGTTAGTGGCAGAGAGATGGGAATAAGCCAGGCCTCCTGGTCTCCTGAATCTGAGATTAGTCCATAGCCCTATTTCCAGACTTCCAGAAAGTGAGTTAATGAACCTGCTAACTATTTGTGCATTCGCATCATTTTAGCTCTCTGCCTTGGTACATTCTGCTGTGTTAAAACAGCTTGACAGCTCCAGTCTTGAAACTGGAAACCAAGGGAAGCCAGTGATTGTGAGCTTTAAACAAATCTCAAAGTGCTTTCCTGTCATTACACTGAAAAGGAGCTGTCACTCACTGCTCGGGCAGATCTGCCTGATACATGGACACAAGAGACTGATGCCTGTGTACAAAGGTGAGTGGCACCTAATAAATCTCAGACTACAAGGTGCAGGCTTGAGATAAGTGCCTAGCAGAGCTAGAGATGCACCACTCTTGACAAAATATATGCACATGTATGGACAAAAGAATTTCTTTTTCTAAAAGCTGGTAGCAGACTGTCTAATTGCCTTGGAGGCAAGGCTCTTAATTCCAGTCATACCTGGATGTGTAGTGACAATAAAAAGGAATCACTAGACTCCTATTTGGAATTAAAAGCTCTCTGCAGAAGCTAACTGGGTGCAAAGTGGACTTGACAAGGTACTCGGCCTGGAGGGTGAAGCCTTGGACAGAACAAAACTCTGACTGCAGGTGGGTCAAGTAGGATGTGCTGTTAGGGAATTGTTAGCAGATGGCTTTAATTTAGGTCTACCAGGAGGGATGCAAGGAGGTGTCCCTAGAGCATTTCTCAGCTCTGTGCCCAACTCACTAAGGAAAACCTTGGGATAGAACCCCTAGGGTTTCCTACAAGGAATCTGCTGTACTGTTTCAGGAAAAAAAAATAAATTGCTATTCCAAGTTTGGCAACAGTGAGAAACTCCATTGTCAGGGCTGAGTAAGCTTGTGCCTTTCTTAGAGTCCAGGAGGCTTGCTTTTTCTTATGGTTCAACTCCAGCCAAAGCACACCTGAGACTCTCAGTTACTGTAATTAATATTATAGCAATTCCCCAAGCAGAAATTAGGTCCCCACTGAATGGTGTGCTGTCCAAATGCATGCAGAGATGGAGTTCCTGGCCCTAATAACTTGCAAGTTGGAAGAGCAAACAATGGTCAAGTTTGTGGGATATAATACCAGAGACAAATCAAGGGAGGGGGTGATGATAAATGCATGGCTTGTTAGCTTCATTTCTTTCTGACTCATTCGCTGTACTTATATTACATAACCCTGGTTTCAAGGGATGTCATGGGGAAAATATTATTGAAATAAGAGACAAGAGGGACTATTGGAATAAGAGGAAAGGTGGGGGCAATTCAAGCCTATTAGTGCACTCAGGACTGAGATGTAGGAAGAGGGAAAACAAAGGAGCAAAAGATGAGCAAGAGGAAAAGCTGAACTCACTCATCCAACAGCAACAGAGCAGGAAACTGATGGCTTCCCTTTCTTCTAAGAGTTCATTACTTAGAACAGTGCTGGGTACCAGCCTTTGCAGTTTCTTTCTTTGCACAGTTGTTGAAGGGGTCTGTGCTGGCTCCTCTCCTGGCCTGGGAAAAGAATCAGCCGGGGAACTGTGCAGCTTGCCTCTGCAGAGCCTTGAACAGACTAGCCTTGAAAGTGCTATGGCAGCTGGCACAGGTTCCTTTGGTGAAAATTCTCATGGAAAATCAGGCAATCTCATGACCTTTGGGCAGAGAAACCAGGCCTCTCCCTAACCCAAAAGTCAAGAGTATGCCCAAAGCTTTTCAACAAAGAAAAAACCAGAGAGAACCAGAGGGTCAAAGTCTTCTGCTCTCTCAGCCCACTAACCACCCATCTCAAGACTCGCTGTCACCTTTTCAGGCCTCAGATGAAGGCCCTCCTGTCTCAAAGCCCTAGCTTAGAGCTCAAGTGCTGTTGGCTCTCTTCTTCCCATGACCAACTGTCTAATGTTTTAAACATATCAGGAATTGCATACATGGTGGTGACATTGCAACTGTTGTTTGTGTGCAGGATCACTGCCTGGGTAAGATGTATCTATCCTTCTCCGGGGACAACAATACATTGCAAACTATCTTCAGAGAAAGTATCCTTTACATCTGGCTCCTTTTCTCACCCTCCTTTAATTTCAAGGTATCCTTTCATGCTGAACAGGTGGCAAGCATCATCAGTTACTTTGCTCTGTACAACACTTTTGTGCAGTAAAGTTCATTTACATGAGTCCATATGCTGGCCTTCACCAAGTGGTAATGAGATATTTCTAGTCTCCCCAGAACATGATTCAGCTGAGTGTTTGATGTTCGAACTCAACATCACAGTGTCAAAACTGTTTAGTAGTGTCCCTTTATAATTGTAGGATTTATTTGGTGGCTGTCACCATGATAAATAGTGCTTTACAAGACTTAGTGGGAATCCAAACCACATGAATAGTTTCCTAGTTTTATCAGGGTTTTATTGACAAATGGTTTCCAGAGCTTGTTTCTGACCCTTGTCTCACAGAAATAATGGTGTCTCCTTAAGCCAAAGTTTGTCCTACATTAAGGTTTGTCTGTAGCTACAAATCTAAAATAGGCAGATGAAAATTAGAAATGAGCTAATTTGCCAGTGTTTCTGTATTTAAACTTTACTCTCCCTTGAAGTAAATCCACAGGTATTTAACGATACTGGCTTCCAGAGAACACAAGTATTTCCCCAGATAATTATCATTTGGAAACTTCTGCTTAAATTCTTTTTTAAAAGAAAACAGGCAGAGTGACAAGGCCAACAGGAGGGAGAAAGAAAGAAGGAAAGAAGGAAAGAAAGAAAGAAGGAAAGAAGGAAAGAAGGAAAGAAGGAAAGAAAGAGAGGAAGAAAGAGAGAAAAAGAGAGAGAAAAAGAGAGAAAGAAAGAGAAAAAGAAAAAGAGAAAGAGAAGAAAGAGAAGAAAGCAAGAAAGAAAGATCAAAATGTTACCATCTTGACAGCAAGGAACTTAGAGAATCATGCAGGAGGAGACTTGAGGCTCTCTTTCCAAATAAACTAAGCAGCTGGAGCCACATTGCTTTGTCTCTTTCTTGGGCGTGGGCCATGCAAATCTGAAATGTTTGGGACATAATGGACATCTTGCACATATGCACTTCAATAGCATAATACATACGTAGCAGGGCAGATATTAACCATAACTACACTTGCTGCACATTAACCAGAGCAGGAGAGAAGTTGTGCCTTTGTATAGGGCACCTGGGAAGAGTTTTGGGGCTTTAGCAGCCTAGCTAGCTACATATATTGGTTCTAAAATATAAAATAAATTTATATTATTATAGTTTCTACAATATATTATATTATTTGATAATAGTATTTCTCTTACTAATTTCTATTATATATTTGGTTTGCTCTCTGGGCGTAAATCCAGAAAACCCAGAAATGTAGTCAGATTAAGCCACTACTAAGCCAGCTCGATGTTGGCTTCCTCCTTGTGCCCATTGCCCCAGTACTTACATATGGTCCAAATGGATGGGAAAGGACTCTTTCCCACTGGTCCCCAAATGGGCAGGAGTCCTGTGACACAACTAATCAACACCACTTCCTTAAATAAACAATCCAAATCCTGCTACATGTGAAAAACAACCCCATACCTGGCAGAGGTTCTCTTCTCCCCGGCAGCTGATGTTACAGTAGGTGGTGTCACTGATTACGAGGATAAAACAAAAACATATCAGCTACAGGAAGAGTGTTGGCAGTGGGTCAGCCTCAGCACATGGCTGAAATTTTTGGGGTCAGGGAAGTTGCTGAGCCCTCCCTCCCAGGAGCACAGCAGAGACCAGCAGGGAGCTGAGACTGTCAGTTCCCAGCTGTCCCTCGAAAGTGAGCACCCATCCTGGGACTCTCTGGAAAGCATGGTTAACTTTCTCCATGCTGCAGGGAGGGGGTGAAGCATTTGGAGAAGGAAGCCAGCACTCAGCACTGACTGCAAGCTTGTCAGGGCTCAGCTGACTCACTCCCTGCTGGCAGCCTGTGCTCACAGCCAGGCAGGGAGCACAAATTGGCTGCTGACCTATTTGCAGAAGGATTGGTGGGACAGCAGGCTCTCACCCCAGCCCTCAGGACAGTGCTTACTCCTCGCTTGAGTTCATAACTGGCTTGATTTTTGATTGACGCCAAATCTGTGGTTTTCCTGTGCAAGAGTGGGGATGGATAAAGCCAGGTGCCAGATTCTGCTATGGCATTTTAAAGAGTTCCCATGATCATGGAAGTAGGACTGGGCTCAGACGATATCCTCTGATTTGAATGTACAGTTAAGAATTCTTTGTGGAGAAAAATCTGCCAGCCTGCCTTGGTGCCATTCTACTGAAATCTAAGAGGAATCAGTATTTTAATTGCAGTCATGTCTTTTATACTCTGCATTAACTCTTTGTAGTCTCTGGCAAAAAGAGGCTCAGTGTCTTAATTTTGATCATACTGTCATTGCCCTTCCCTTATTGCATAGCTTCAGAAATGTACATGTAATTTTTAACCCTATGTACACACTCATTCCTATTTTTAGATTTTGAACAGTTTTAGAATAGAAATACATTCTCCATCCACCTTTAAACCAGGAGTTAGGAAGTTGCTTGTGCTATCCTCCTGGGCTGGTATCTGGATCGAATAGGAGTCTTAAGCCTCTTGAAAGCATGTCTGCTTTTGATATGGTTGCTAAATCTGCTTCTTGTCCTTGTTAAATCTGGCTGCCTCAATGGAGTAAGTCACTCTTCCACAGACCAGATGACCAGAAAAGCTGGTTACATTTTTCAAGCAGTTCTCTTCTGGGATGATCAGATTACTATAAATGCATTGGAATTTACACAAATAAAAATGTATTTTAATTTCATTACTTGGGATTTTTTAAAGTGGCAATACTAAAAGACTGCAGAAATTGTGAAAAATATAACATCTGTTAGTAGAGGTCTACAATGGTTGGGAGGCTGGAGAACATGACTTACAAGCAGAGGCTGAGGCAATTGAGTTTGTTCAGCATGGAGAAAAGAAGGCCGAAAGTGGGGATCTAATTTCTGTCCTAACTAGAGATTGGGTAGTTTTATACAGGAGATAAGACATACTTATCTTAGAGGTCATCAGTCAAAGAGGCAACAGAGACAAACTGCAAGAAGGAAATTCCAATTAGGAAAAAATTCCTTGAGGGCAGCCAAACACCAGAACAAGTTGTCCGAAGAGTTTGCAGAGACTTCATCCTTGCAGATACTCAAATCTCAACTGGATGAGACCCTGAGCAACCTGATTTAATATTGAAGCTAGTCTTGTTTTAAGCAGGGGATCAGACCAGATGATTTCCAGGAACTCTTTTCAACCCAAATTGTGCTTTGATTCTATGAAAAACATTGGAACTAGTTACCAAATCAGACAAAAAGGGAGAGGTACACCACAACTTGTGCAAGGAAAAAAATATTTTTTTAATTTTTTCAAGAAGTAGTTAGTTCTGCCAATATAGGAATATAAACTACAAAAAATATACTTATTATAACGTTCTTTTATCTTTGCTGGTTGTATCTGGATTTCCATGTGTAACTGCCTGTGCCTGAGGCTCGTGAGGCCCAGCAGCTTCCTAATGAAGCCAAGATCTTTGCAAAAGTCTCATTACCATATACCAGAATCATTTCTCAGCTCAGTATCACACAGGTTAGAGAAGATGCTCTTGCTCTTGTTTGTTTTCCATTCTGAAATGCAAAGATCTGTATTTAATCAATCACAGAAACCACAAGGCTGGAAATTCATTGGGCTTTTTCTGTTCAGACTTCCAGTGATACGTCTGGTGAGGTGGATGCTCTTCCTGCATCCACCCAGAAACAGTGACTGGGTCCACAAAAGAAATGTGGGGAATAACAGACACATTGTTCTTGGTTAGCAGAGCAAAGGGTAACTGTAACACACCCTGAGGCTATGATAAAGCAGACATAATTTGGGATGAAATAATAGAACTCAAATCTTTATGGACATGGAGAACTGAGTGCTGTATGATCATTTCTCTCTCTAGGGCATGCTTCAGAAGTGAGGTTGGACAAAATATGCAGAATAATTCAGGTTTGAACTGACAAGTAATCACAAATTTAAGAGTTCAATATGTGAAGTAATTTCAAACCTACTCCAAAAAACAGGTTTGGGAGGATTGGATGAGGGGGTTTTGGGGGAAAATACTTGCCTGTAGCCAAATCTGAGTTAAGCATTTTGTCTAACTCCATTCTTACAGAAAATTTAGAGAAAGAGACATGTATGGATGTCAATTCACTTTATTCAAAGATACGTATGTGTTTAAGATGGTGATGCTTGCAGCTGGTCAAATAGATGCCACAAAGCTTTCTTTCAAGAAGCTAAAAATTAAATACTGAGTTTGGAAATAAGGAAATTATTTTGACTTTTTTTTCTCTTTTAAAAAAGGAGCTATTTAAATAAGAAAGTGTTTTGATGATAATTTCAAAATGAAGAAGGGGGAAAGAACTTCAAATAATTACTTTGCAGCTTTTCCATTTATCTGCAAACCAGAAAATAATCTACTGCACTGACTTCTGTTCTACAAGTCCAATATCACACCTATTGTGTGGGGTTGAGTCAGTATTTACAGAGCAAGACAAAAAAACTTCTTAAGCAGCAAATAGAGTTGCTAATAAGCTGAAGAATGTGTTTTGTTAATTTGTAGTATTATTAATCTGTTGCCTTATTTAGCATTTCCTCCAAATTCTTGTGGTTACAAACTTTTCATATATTTTAGAAAAATAATTATCCTCTAGAGACAAAATATGTTACAGCTTGGTATTTTTATCCCCTGATTTATGATTCTATTTTAAATTTAAGAGTCACCCAGCCGAGGACAAACAATACTTGAGAGTACAAACACACAACACAGATACACACAGATAAATGCATGGAAGTGCTCAAAGGAAGCTGTTTCAAAGAGCCAAAGGACTGAAAATTATTCGTGCAAGGTATTCCACAAAGAAAGTAGGCGAAAAGCAACACTAAAACATTAAAAAGCTCAATTCACATTTTTTGCCTTTCCAAAAATAATGGTAAATCCATAACAAACAGTTCAGCCAGCTCTAGACTCAACTGGGATCTGATCCAGTCATTATTTTGGTATTGAAATCAAAAGGGATTTGATGGGAATGTATGATAGATTATTTTCTGCACATTTTTAATTGGGTGACTTCTTCCCTTAAAGGGTTCCTAATTTTTCACACATGTCTCCAAACATCCTCTGCCAATACTAAATTCTGCTCAGATGGATTTTCTGTTAGAGAAAAATTTGGCAGTTACAACTGTTTGGCCAAAATCCAGTAAATTCAGATGGGAGGATCCAGCAAATGGAAATGCTTTATGTAGACAGTATGTTACTTCTTCATGCATCCAGATTCACGCATTCTTGAAAGAAACAAAGTCAAGAACTTTATTTTGGTTCCTTTTTGACTTTGAAAAAAAAAAAAACAAACTACAGTAGCACAGAACCTTCCTCCTAATCTTTGCAGTTCTCTCTCTGGTCTTTGGTGCAACAGAAGTTGCATTTACTATTGCCTCCACAGCTCTTCCCCTTTGTCCATCTTACAGCATAAAACCTGATCAAGGAACTTTTAGAAATGAAAAGTGATTTCTTCAGATGGCTTGAGTTACCAATACTCCTCCTAGGCAGGATCAGCAAGGTGAACGCCTTATGATGTTATATCCTCCTTAGATATTTTGTCTTTTAATCTTCTGAAAAGTTATTTGACCTGAGAGAGAGAAATCATTTGTTAAATTTAATTGAAAAATAAAAGTCTCAGGCTTTATGTGAATAAATTGTTCAGAGAGAGAACAGATTTCCAAGTTTGTGGATGAATATTTAAGTATGCCAGTAATGAGCAGTTGAAATAGCACAGCTAAGCAAAGCAAGGCAGCTTTAAAAGGCCCCAAATGGTTGCATTCAGATTCCGTGATTTTATGAGTGATTATTTTTGCCACAGATTTAAACAAAATCCATCTTCTCATTCCAGTCTGAAGAAAAAAGTGACCAGAAGAATGGCTTGTACCACACCAGTGATGTCTCCTTCACACAACAGTGTCTGAGGGCAGACACAGGTTATTTGTTGGAAAGCTCTTGCTTAGGAGAATTACTTCTGTTACAGAGGCTATTGCATGCATGCTTGAGTTACTCAGGACATGCTCATCATAAAAATCTGCATAAGTTATTTCTTCTCACAGCTTTTTTTCCCTTTTATTTCTCTCCTGCAAGTTTGGGTTTATTTGGGTTAAGGTAATTAACCACTATTTCCCAGTCTAAAGGTTCCACAGACAAGACTATGGCAGAACTGGAACTTCTGTTTTACAGGAAATTCTGACATTTTGAAACATATACAGGTTTGGAGTGAGAAAAAGATAAGATAATTCATAAACTCAAGTAAAAGAATATGTTCAAAAAAAGTCATGTCAATAGAAATACACAATTTTGTTAAAATTCAATAAAATTTCAATTTAGTTATTTGTTTGCTTGCTTTTTTAAAGAAAAAGTGTTCTTCTGAAATAGGAATAAATAAGAAAAATATTATTCTAAGACCTTTGCAATAAGCCTTAACCAAATTTCCTCTTACTAAGCATGAATATTTCCAATATGAAATTTCCACCTTGACATATTCCCCACTGATGAATCAGCATTTTCAAAATGGAGAACATTTAGAAAATGTTTGCCCAGAGCTAGAAATAGATTGGGAAACTGCTTCAAAGTATTCATTTGTTTCTGTTTTCAAATAAATTTTACTAAAAAGTACCGTAAATGTTACATAAGTGTTCTCCACATCTCGTACTTGGGATACTAAACACGTAAGGCAGCAGCACACTCACCTGATGATCATCTGTCTCAGTGGGACTGGAAAGAAGTTTGCCCTGGAATCACCTTCTTAGCACCAACCAGAACATCTCCTCAGATGCTGATGGCAGCAGGCTGCTCCTTTACCACTTTGTGCTTTTTTTGTGCAGCATCAAAGTCCCTACAAAAGCGGAAAACAGAATTTCAATTCTCCACCAACTTTCACAGCTACTCATTTTCACTCAGGTTCCCATGGTCAAAAAGGAGCAGAAGATACAGCAGTGGATATCTGAACAACAAACTTTTTGACTCATTGACCCCATCAATGAGATGTTTATCAATTATTGCTGGCATTATTTCCACCAGGAAAAATAACTTGGTAGCCTTGCAAAAGGTACTCTCATTATGGTAGTTCAGTCTCTCCTAAGCTATCTGAATTTTCTCCCCTTATGCTTCCAGATTCAATTTGATTTGATTTGTGTGTGATCTGCACAAACGCAACACCATAAACTCCATCCATTCATAGGTGCAAGCACTGTCAAGGAGAAGTAGTATTATTGTTTTTCTCACTGTTTCTAGCATAAAATATAACATTTTATGGCTTTTTCATGGCTCATTTGTGTAGTAATGAAATATAATTATACTCACATCAGACTGGGGAGGGTTATCTGCTTTAGTGAGAATGATTAAGAAGAATATAAGGAATTGGACCTGGGTGGAAAGATAACTGACTCAGAAACCCAGAGAAGCACAGGAAGAAGTTCCCACCCTACTGTAGCAGGATGCAGTTGCCGAAACAGTGAGCTACATCTGCCCAAGCCAGGCCGAATCTGTGAATGTACAAGCAATCCCACCCAAATGTGTTCATTATATAGACCTGTGCAGCACATTTAAAGTTCCTCGAGTTGTGCCGTCTTTGTGGCAGGTACTGGCTTTCTTTATTGGCTTTGGACAGGCTTCAAGATCATGGATTTACAGATTATTTGAACACACTGAGACATTTTAATTGGCTAAAATGCAAACATTTTGCAGTTAATGAGGGGTAGCTTTAGAACCTGATTTTCCACTGCCTTGTACCTTCTGTAGCCATTAGTTCACAGCAGGAGAAAGGCCTCAGAGTGCAGTTTGGCAGCTCACTGCTTATGACCTTCCCATGACATTAAGCCCACTGAGCTTTTAAAAACCTCCTGTGTGGCTGGTTCTGTTCCAGCTCTTCCACACTGTCACAGCAACATGATGGTGTTCAGAGTTAATGCAACTGGTGTCCAGGGATTTTCCCAACCTGTTTCCAAGGTGCTCCATTGCTCATCTCCAACTTCAGCACCCAGACTTCGGAGCATATCAATGAAGAGAGAATTGTTGCCAGATCCTGTTGTATTCCAGCCTTTTTTTTTTTTTTTTTTTAACCCACCTCCAGCTACTACAGCACTTGGCAGAACCTCAAATATCTGAAGAAAATGAGAAGCGAACCCAGACCTTGAAGTACCAATGTCTTTTGCTACAAACCTTTTCCAATCACAGCTTGTGAGGCCACTCCTCAGCATAAATCTGGTAAATCATTTCAACTTAACTTCAAATCTTCCACTATAACTATTTTATTCTGAGTATTACTACTATATTCTTTGAGAGTTCTCAAATACTGCACTGATACGTTCAACGGGGGCATGAACAAACAAACAAACAAACAAACAAATAAATAAATAAAATAGAAGGCAGAAAACAATTTGTCCTTGATTTGAGGTATTTTAACTGTTGGTTTGGAGTATGTATTTCATGACTAAATAATTTCTGATTTTTACAAAATTATCATCATTATGGAAATTACTCCTTGACACAGTCTCAGTGCTGGGATTAATATGTTTTCACATTTTGCTTTTGCTTATTACCAGACACAAATATTTGGCAACAGTACCTCCAGGGCTGGAGGAAAAGTGTGTGAAATTGTCAGCACTGCAAATGAACTTACAAGCAAGTATTTTAAAACATTTTTTGTACCTTCTGCCTTACTGCCTACGATATAGTGGCAATATTCTGGATTGCTCTGGAAATGCGTGCAGTGGTTCTCACACAAACTGTGTACAACCAGAGACTGAGTTTTCAGCTGAAGGACACACTGACCTCCATTTCTGTGGTTGGGAGTTGTAGGTGCTGGCCCACGCTGTTTTCCATTTGATTTTGCTACCTGAGTCATGTTGTACACAACCAGGGAATACAGAAGAGTATTAGCAAAATTAGTTTATACTGAAGACAGTATTTTCATCCCACAACACAGTGACATTGATGTTGTTTTTAATATGAAATATCACAATATAATCATGGAACAACGAACTGCTAGGTCACCAAAGTACTCCCTATATCACTTGCTAGTAAACTGGAATTTGCTTCTTAAAATCTGTCTTGCTATAAAATTCCTGCCTTGAAAGTTTTATTTAGACCTAGAAGGGTTTGGGGCATTTCATTACAAGACAAAATATCTCTGTTTAGCGTTTTGTTCCTTCATGAATTCAGTTTGCTGAAAAAGCTCTGAGTTGTACAGAGCGTTATTTGTTTAAATTGGGGCTTTCCTATTCAAATAACCTTATTCTATTTCTCTGAAAAGTTGCTTCAGGCAAGCCAAAAATGAGATCTTTATTTCACAGATGAGATGTGGCCTGGAGGAGGATGGGTCCCATGTAGCTTTTCTGAGACTAACACTGCAAGTGAGATTGCAAACATTTTCATTCTTGTAGACAGAAGTCACTCTAAGCTCCAGTTTCCCCTCCTACAGTCTTTTACCCTTTGATGTGGATTGCCTATAGGAAGTGTCTCCATTGTTTTCTGGGGTTTTTTGGCGGGTTTTTTTGAGCCCCTCTCATATCTGTTGCTAACACATGACTTTAGGATGGAAAATAAATAATGAATACACTATTAAACTGCAGGATCCTAGTGAAATATTGCAACAAACTCAGGCTTCCCCTGGGAGTGTAAACATTAATCATGCTTTATATTTATATGGCACTGGCAGCTATAAGACTTGGGAGGGAATAATTTTAAAAGATTGTGCTTTTCACATATTTCTAACTATTTGCAATTGCAGAACTTCACAGGAAGTCTGTGTTTAAGCACAGGAGTGCTCCAGAAAACTTGTTATGGCTGTGGATCATTCAGGACCATACATTTCCATCTCCTTCAGCCACAATGACTCTCACTTTAGCTAATGAGACCAAGACACAGCTTCATGCAAAGAGTATTCCTGGATGTCTGAACAGGGGCCAGAGCTCTCCCATAAAGACAATGGGTCATGGACTTCTAATCCAGTAAGTCCCAATGTCAAAAAAAAAGGAAAATTTAAAAATTCTTGAAGTTGTGATTTTTCTAAGGTGTTTTGTTTCATGCTTAAATTTATTTAACAGTTTTGCAGCTCTTTTAAAAATTAAACCAAATATAAAATTGACCTGACACTTAAAAATTGAAAGTCAAAACATTTGACTCTAAAATATCACCATTAAACATTTAGTGTTTCTGATTCTCCCCCTTCTATTTTACCAGTTGAAGCAATTAAGAAAATTAAACTGACATTCCCAAATACTGTTGTCCCCTTGAATATGACTTGTTTAATGACTTGATTCTGTAAAATAAAATCCTTGTTACTCCAAAGTGGTGCAAAAAAATCCTTTCCCTAAACCCAAGGCAATTCTGCAGCAAAAGGACTCACAGTGGGAGTTCTGCTCTCATACTATCCCATACAAGCAATCAAAGTTTGTGCACTCTGAAGCAGCTAAAGCTTGAGTTGTAGATGTTTGCAAGTAAAGACCTTGCTTTCATACAAGGCTTTCAAGAAAGGCTAATGTATGTTAAGACTTTGTGAGTGAACTGATTAACGTACTGGTATTTTTATTTACATCATTGCTTATAAATGGAACATTTTCTTGAAGTGTTGGAAACAGAAGAGCAGCCCTTGCAGAACACCACCTCTGTGGAAACAGAAGCTGGAAGGGCAATGGACAAAACAATGAACTGGTAAGTTCAATTACACAAGTGCAAGGACTTAAAATAAGGAGCCTGCAGGGGTTTTTTCTACGTGGAAAAGTCCTGCATGTGAATGGACCCACACAGATTTTGCTCCATCTCTTCATTGCCCGTGTCATTACAGAAAGGCACAACAGACTCCAAACTCACGCCACAGTTACATAGCTCCGAGGCTGGAAGGCTGAGGAATTCCTTTTACGTCCCTTGCATATTTCAAAGCCATTAACATTAGAGATTATCATCTCCCTTGTGCCACAGGCACATATCAGGTAAATGACTGCACTGTGTCTGTGCAGAGGACATGCAGCTTTGTGCAGTCACTGGGGTGCCCCTGAGTGCTGTCCCGCTCCTTTTAAGCACTACGGACCATGAATATTTGATGCCTAACTCTCTAAATTCTTATGAACAGCAAAATGAGATTGCTAATGGTGATGTTCCTTATCATTATGGAATTACTATTTTTGTTCCTGTTACATGTTAATTGTTTTACATTTTAACATCTGCTGTAAGACTGCTGGATGGCAGAGGAAGTCGAAGCTGAGGAATGACGGTCTATTATTCTAGAAGCACTAGAATTTTGTATTTTGATATTTATGATTTCCACGTGAGGACTGTTACACCAAATAATGTGAAGAAAACTCTGTGACAGACAGGCCCACTGCCTTTGCTGAAATCTGTGTCAGTGCCAGCTACCTTCTGAAGGACATGTACAGAGGCTTTCAACTTTATGAGGTTTTTCAGATGCTGTCAGTAGCTGAAAGCTTCATTCAGCATGACCCTGTGCTCCAACACTCTACTGAGTTCAGTGGTTTGGGACCAACCTCAGCTGACCAACTGTAACAGTCTTGCTGAATTTTATGACGGATTCCAAGCAAATATCAGTTTTTTCCAGGTAACAGTTTCTTACCATGGGGAGACATGCATGTAAGTAAATAAAATGTCAATTTATTTGTATCAAAGAAATACTCTGTAGAATTCTATGTGCATGTGAAGAACAGAAAATCACCGTCGGCATGTCCAAGTATCAGAGGTACAGTGCATAAATAATACAGTTAATCTGACTTTGCACAGTAAGTGGGTTTAGTACGGGTTGTGCAGTTCATCTGGGCAACATATGCTCAGAAGGTTTAACACCGTGGAAGTACTGCAGACTTTGTAGAGTTGATCTGCAATGCACATGAATGTGTCTAGGATTTCCAGATATCCAGCAGCCCAGGCAGAGTTGCTATTCTGGGGAGACTGTTCCAGACAATTGCCAGCATTCTCCAATTCATCCCCAACAAAACTGCCAGGAATGTAAAAGGATATGTCTGGTAAAAGCCAGATATAAGGTAAGTAAGAAAAAAATCATTCCAATCGTATGTATTAAACTTTTATTGACCATATACCAGTGCCTCAGACTAAGTCACTTCGTCAAGACCTATGAGAAATAACACAATAATCTAATTTGTTAAATACATGCCACATAAGGAAATTAAATAAAAAGCCAAATTAAAAACCAACCAAACAACCCCAGTTCTACATAAAGTTCCTAAGCAGAAATACATGGCACCATTGTCAGATCAGGGAGAACAGGATAAACCATTTCAGTGTGTGTGACTCGCATGTTAACCTGAAGAAGTGTACATTCGCTAGGTATCTGAGAACTGCATTTGTTCTGTATACAGCTGTGACCCTTTTTCAATATTCTTTCTCCTCCAGAACTGAAGCCACTCACTCCAGCTGCGAGCAGGAAGTTCCTGAGAAGTCAGGTGAGCACAGCAAAGCAGGTCACTTGAAGGCAACATGTTCTGGGCCAGTAAACCCATTCATTCACTGAGGATTCCTTTTCCGTCAGACTCTGTCTAGTGTTACTGGACTTGGTATTGATTGCCAGGGAACTTTGACATTTGGTTGCTGTTGTTTGATGAAAGCAGCTAATTGGAGTGCTTCCTCTGAGGAAAACCTTTTTCATTTGTGCAGTCCTTTGTACCTATGCATATTTAGGTGACACATTCTGAAACCAACATAAAGGAAAGCTGTTTACATGTAGCATAAATGTTACTAACTGCTCTTGCTTTGCTAAACATTCACTCATAACTTGCAATTCAATTCCATCACCTGTAACAAAATACCCGAGACAACTGTAAACTAAATGTCAGCCCTCTTTCTTCTCGGAGAAGCTGCCTTTTTCATTCAGCAGAATTAACCAACTTAACTTACTTGAAAAATACTTTTTTTTTTTTTGGAAAATACCCAGAGGGTTGGGTTTTTAAAGCAGTCCTACAGAACCTCAATTGAAAATAATATGAAGTGATTCAAATGGAAAGGACTGAAAGTGGAATATAAATCCTTATATAAGACTTCAGATGTTTTTACATACAAAGATTTTTTTAACCCTGGTACTCATGTTATAGAGAGAAACGAACAAGCAGAATCAGAGACCAACAGTAAAGCACAAAAAAGGTATTTCTATACTGTGCATGAAATTGAAAACAAATCATATGCTACAGCATAGTTTCTTCAAACATCTTTTTCTGAAGTCAGGAGCTTCTTGGTAATACAATTTAGGTGATGAGCATGCTTGTATAAATGCCATGTGGGCCACAAACTACGTACTCCACCTATAGAAACTGCTGACCCAACTCATCCCAACTTCCTCTGCACCCCCCCTTTTCATTTTTTTCCAGTGCAATAATTGCAATGGGACTTATTCCAAAATTCTCCACAGCTCCTTTTAGAAAACACATAGGATTTTGTACTGAAAGTATCTCCTGACAAACAGGAGATCTTTTGGGGATTATGTTGCCACCCTCTCTCCCCACCTGCCCTTTCTCTTCTCTTTATTTTTTGTTGCTTATGAGATGGATGGTTATTATCAGTTTATTATTACTGCTTTTCCACAGACTTTCTCAAATGTCAAGTGAATCTGATCTGGAGTTCAGGCCCATAATTACACTGGACCAACTCCAGGAACTCGTAAATAAATCGGTGATGGCTGCTATGGTTGCCAGAGCTCTGTCATTCTGCTCTTCTGAGGGTGGACAGAGCCTTTGGCTCTTTTCTAAAATTCTACACTTCTACACTTGCTACAGAGTTTTTTACACCTTATTTTAAAAGACCCTAGGCTTTCTCACTCTAGTTTGGCATAGTTTTACCACAGGCACAGAAAGCTACTAGCCTGCCACATTGTTGAATATGTTCATTTAGAAAAGCAGCTGAAATGTGGATTGCTACTTTTAAAAGCTTTTTTCTGCTTTCTCTATATGTGAGAACCTCACAGGAACAGCCATTATTTCTGTCTCTCTGCTCTGGCTTCTTTGTTGACATTAATAGTTTACACTGGGCTCTACAGTGAGGCACATCTTTGTCACAGCACATCGACTGTCACAGCACAGCCACAGAGGTCAGCTCCAAAGCTCGGCAAGAAAGTCCCTCAAGTGCAGAGATGTCTGGATTCAAGACCATGGGTTTAAAAGGAGCAGGCACAGCATTCATTCACAGACTAGGCTTACTGATGTCTGAGAAGTTTACTAGTGATATAAAATGTTACTTTCAGGCCTGTTTCTAATCATATCAATGCAAATACAGCATCTGGTTACAGAACTGAATCTCCAAACCAGCGCAGGCTTGAACTGAAAACTCTACAGATATTTATCTTCTGATATCTTTTTTTCTGAAAAACTTCAAATAAACTACCGAAGGACATCATGAGAGTTGATTCAGGATATGCAACTCTTCAGAACATGGTTCCTCTCCTTCAACCTCTTCTGCAATTAGAACTAGTCCTCAGGTCAGCCATTCAGTGATGCAGATGGCAGCGTAGATCACAATTTGCACAACTTGATCTATAGTGGGTTTTTACCAGAAGCTCAAATAATTCCTGAAATCAGCACTAATCCTGAGTGCAGACAAGGCCTCAGACTGCCAACTAGTTCCAAATGTTTTTAAGATGTGAATACTTGTATGCTGCCAATGAGACCGAGATGACCAATTCTTTTCAAGTGGGTCACTCCAAGGCCAGCAAATGGTCACAGCATTTCCCCGGTGCTACCCTGGCTCACAGACACAGCAGTCACGTAAAGGTGAAAGTTGCTGGACTCCTTTATAATGGGTTGAGTCACTGTGCCTTCTGCAGAGAACTTTTCAAAACAAAGCAAAATACTTTATGGAGTGAAAAAACACTGAATTATTCGCAAAAAAATGTCATTTCTTTTCTATATCCCTCCCCAGGGAGCCCATTGTTCAAATAAGCATTTGCTTGTGCCCCAAAGTACAGATGTTTTTGACTCTCATCATAAATCAAACATGCTTATGTCTAACACATTAAAAAAGAGTAGAAAATAGCAGACATGGATTAAGATGGTTGGTCTGACCCAAACTACAGTTCTTCAATACTCTTAATTTTTTGCTGATTCTTCAGGGAACAAAAGATTCGACAACATCATTGTGCCTCCCTCTCTTCCCTTGGAATTAAACTCAATCTTTTACTCCTTTTGAAATGTAAATTTGAAATAATCATGTATCTGGATCATGGATTAAGTTTGCAGGAGAAAAGTCTCTGGCAGAAGATGGCAGGGACCATGCCTAAAGCTAAATCCAGACACAAATCAGCTCTGAGCCAGGGTGAAAACAGAGTTCTGGTTAAATGGGTTGCAGGTTTTCAGTTGCAAAAGTTCCATCAAGAAACCATTCTGACACTGGAAAACAAGTAAGAACAGCCTCGTGTCACTTACAAGAAAAGCGAATTTAGCATTCCAATTACTTTTTTCTCTCCTCAGACAATTCTCTCAGGCCTGTGTTAAAGGGCATTTTTTTTCAGAATCAGAATTCCACCTCTAAACCTTGACAATTCTAGTGAGATGGTGCTGCCTCTTTTTTTTTCATAAGGAAAGATGAGGCCTTTGATAGCTTCAAATAGGAGTGCTGAACAACAGGGCAAATTGTCTTGAAAGGTGGCAGGATAAACCATACTTTCAAGGTCAGTTTTTTAATCCATGGCTTTTAACCTTGCTATGATTTATGTTTGACCTCCTTTCCACAGTACCTTTCTTCCTTCTCTCCTTCAGACTGGAAGGACACATCTATGCTTTCGATTTGATGTGGGTTTCATGTATCTGCAAAAAGTAATTCAAAACCACTTGGCACAAGGCATGTGCCCACACCACATAATTATCCTGCAATTAAGAAAATTCTCCCTGCCACAAAGCTATAAAGCCCAGTGATGTTTCAAGCTAAGCCCTCAATATGCATTCTGAATTCATCTAGGGCACAAAGCCGCTGTACTGCTGCAGGCAGAGAGATTTTGTAGTGTGCCTTTTGAAATACTTGTTGAGTGTCAATTGGAAATTTTTTTAGGTTTCCCTCATCTCAGCATGTTTCCACACCTTAAGATTTTCTCCTGCTTCTCTGCACAGACTTTACACAGATACAGAGAAGACAGCTCTTCTCTGCAACTGAATGGAAGAGAAGCATGTATTGTGTTTGGTTCCGTGTGTTCTCTACCTAAGTTGTCAGGTTTAACACATTCTTCAAATGATTTCCCCCTTTGATTATTCTCTCTGTGCTGTTGGTCAGGTTGCAGGTTGCTTCGTAAGACCTGATCAAGCAGGGCTTGAAACATCCATGTAATTCACTTACAAAATCCTTGATTAAAATAAAAGATTGAAGTGAAAGGAAAATAAAAAGATTATACCTTCCAGGATGTTTAATATCAGACAGTTTCAATGCTGTTTCCCTTTTACTGTGTGGACAAACACCTTTGCTGCACCAGAGGTGAGGTCTACAACATTTTATTTGTATTTCCTCCACCTTCCTAACGGTGTCTTGATTTTAAATAAGTACATCCGAGGGGGGGAAAAAAAGCAGTTTCACCCTTTAAATAAAACGATGACTTTCCAGCTTCTACCTCATGTAGACTCAGTAGTAGGGAAAGAGCAGGACATCATAGAATTGCTCCTTTAGACAGCCTTCTCCCCAAGGTCTTCCAGGATCTGCTGCAGCCCAGCAGGAGCAAACTCTTCCATCAGGTTGAGACAGACGGGAAAGGTCGTGCAAGTTAATAAAGAGAATAGTCGTGTGTCTCTAAATGTACCCTACAGAGAAACGCTGTCCAGAAACGCTGCTAATGAAGGAGCTACCCATAAACGTACGCACGAGTGACGCTGCCAAGCCCTCCCAGCCCTTTGCTGCACTGGAGCTCCCTCGCTGGGCCTGGTCTCCTTTAAATAACTGAAGATTCTATTGGCCGGGCTCGGTGAAAAAGACCCAAAAATCTCGTTCCCGGCCGCGCCGGGCGCGGCTCCTTCAAGGCGCGGAGCGGCCCCCGCGAGACCGGGAACGCGTCGGGCCCCGGCCCGCCCGGCCCGGCCCGGCCCGG
>VWZW01002531.1:614-40383 GCA_013397115.1 Edolisoma coerulescens
AGGCCAAACAGCAAGCAAAAAACAGTTTCTTCTTCTTCTATTCCTCCCACTAAACTTACAGAAGTATAGATTATATTTGTTAATTGGCCAATAAGATTGACACACGATTCTAGTTTTTCTTTTCCCAACCTATCCTGGTCTAATTCTAATAGTTGTAAATCTTACACAAGCATTACACAAATTTGCGTATATAGTTTTTATCAGCTCTTATTGTTTATGTGAACACTCTATCTAAAAAATGTGAACAGTGTAGTTCCATCTATATTTTGTCTAGAGTAAAGAAATTCTATGAAAGGGTAACATTGCTGCAGTAAGAACTGTGTTTAAGGTCTTTTTTGCTGCAGCTTTTCAATGTTTAAAGCACTTAGCATATAGTTCTACTAAAGTTAAAAATCTATATTTCTATTTCACTTTGGTGTGCCTTCATGTATCTCAGCTTATCCAAAGGTTTTAATTCAACCCCTGTGCTTTGGCTTTCCTCTGGGCCTGAGTCCAGAGGAGCTCTCACTCCAACATAGACCATTTGGGATTATTAAATCCTCTTGTGGGCCAGAAGTCCTGCTGTGCCTATTTTTAATAGTAGGCTCTTGTATGGTACAGCTGGACATGAAGATGGAAAAAGAGTTTTAAATTCTAAGCAACCTAACATTTCTTTCTTGTGCTTTTATGAATATCTTTTTTGCCCGTGCATGTAATATTTAATGCAGCTCCACCACTTAAAAAACTGCAGAGTGAGCGGGCTGTATAGTAACTTTTCTTCTACCACTGGGGTTAGAAGTGTTTTATAAAGATACCACTGTAGCTAATTAAAGTAAGTTAGGGATCATACTGAGGACAGAATAGACATCTTTCAAATTTTTACAGATTTTATGCTGTGAAGAGTACATAATGATCAGGCCCTGGACGATGAAGTTACTGCTTTAAACAAGTTTGCCACTATGCTATAGGACTTGATGAGCTTTGGATAAGTATATTGTCCCTTTGAGATTACTATTAGGTATTGGTGAGCTACTTTTTTGTTCACCAAGTGGAATTAATGTTCTGAGAAGGTGGCATTGATATCAGTATGTGACTCTTTTACTATGAGCATGTAAGTCTCTAATATAATCCAAAGTAATCAGAAAATTTTAGTTCCTGAAGTATGCTGTATCAGATCTTTAGATTTTCATGAAAAAGACATTCTTACACATAAACATATGTTGGCTGCAGTGCTGCCATAGCCTGACCAGTCTAGAATTTCTAGAATTTCAGCACAATACTTGCTGCTTTTTTTTTTCACCTCTTTTAAACCTCTTCTAGCAGTCCTAACACGTAATTTTTTAAAGCAACAATTTAATGTATTTATGTATTCTCACAGTGCTATAGCTGTAAAAAAATCTCTTCTTCCTGGAAATGACCAAACCTAATAATTCAGTCATGCAACACACCTTTGCTTCTTATCTCTTATGTCACTGCCCAGAAGACATCAACTCAATCTGTTCCATAAATGCCCAAATAACTTTATAAGAATGTGAACTGCACTATTGTGCTTATTTTAGAGAATATACTGATTCTATCCCATCTTCCTGTGTAACCTGCCTATAATTCCAGAAATATGTTATCCTTTCTACTGCAAAACCACAGAATACTGGTCAGTGTTCCCCTACTTGAAATCGTCCTGATGCCAGAGATAGAGACATAGAAGAATATTTAAATAATAATATAATATTTTCTTATTATTGGGCCATTATGAGCAGCTGTGGTTGTTTAGTCTGGAGAAAAGGAGGCTCAAGGGAGAGCTTATTGCTCTGTACAACTACCTGAAAGGAGGTTGTAACAAGATGGGGGTTGGTCTCTGATCCCAGGTAAAAAGCAATAGGACAAGAGGAAATGGCCGCAAGTTGTGCCAGATAGGTGTAAATTGAATACTAGGAAAATTTTCTTCAATGAAAGGCTTGCAAAGTCCTGGATAAGTCTGCCAGGGAAGTGGTGGAGTCAACATCCCTGGAAATATTTAAAAGGCATATATGTGTGGCACTTAGGGACATGGTTTAGTGTTGGGCTTGGCACTGCTGGGTTAACAGTTTGTGATCCTGGAGATCTTTTCCAACTTAAACGAATCTACAACTCTCTATGATTTTTTGTTATTACATCTTCATTATGGTTTTTGATGCTAGTACTGATTGTATTTTAACCTTTGGACCCCATAGTCCCACAGATCTGCCTCAGCCAGACCCTCTCCATTATCAGGTCTATAGGATGAGTTTCGCTAAAATTTCTTTTTGGATAAATCCATTCTGCTACTTGCTGATGCTTCTGTCCCCCAGTCCTCTTCAGCCTACCTCAGAAAACATAATCTTCAGCATATATCAGAACAGGCACCTCTACTTTTGTCATGTTTCTTCTATGCTTTGATTTTTTCCCTTATTGTGAAACAGCCTTTCCCTCAAAACTTGCAGATTTTTTGCTCCAATAACTGTAACTCTTTGTGGCCCAAATTTATCTATTTGTCTATCACCTGTGCCTGCAGATCAACTCTCAGAACACTTTCTGGCAAGTTCTGGTTCAAAACCAATCCCTTTTGAGAATTCTTATACTTTTTTTCTCAGCAGTCATGGAGAAAGTATAAGGAGATAATTACTCTCTCTAACTCTAAAAAATAGTGAAACAATGCAGTATTTAAGCACAACTTGGGGCAAATAAAAAGGCATGAAAAACTGAGCACTAACTATTCATCATATAGCAAGAGGGGTAGTCTTCAGTGGTAAATCAAAAACAAGGGGTTTCTTTGGGACTCCTTTTGGGGAAAAAATGTCTTCTTGATAGAAGAATAGTAGGAAAGATATTTCTAGAATTCATAAATCTTGAAATTTCTTTGAAACTACCTAGAAATATTGTGTGGAGGTAACCAGAAGTTAAAGCTATTTTTAAATAGAGACCTTAGAAAAGAAAATATTCATTTAGCCACTAGATATAAAACACTGGTTCCCTTCATCAGAGGTTTGGAAATCTTTCTAACCTAGGTTAGGAAAGTTTCCAGCTTCATAAAATCACAGAAGTCAGAAAGAGAAAAGTCATTTAATTGCCTCTTGCCGATACTCCCTAAGGTATTCCTGATCTTGACTGGTTTCTCACATCTAATTGGAAAAGATTCAAGTGACAAAACTATCATAGCTTCCCTTGGGGTGAAGGGGTTTAATTGATCTCATGGGGAGGAAATTACTTTTTAGGGTACAGAAAGTAGTTCTTAAGAATGTGTCTTGGTAACCAACAGAGATTTGCACAAAATCTCATTGAGAAGGCAAAGCTTCTGTGTCAGGGATAGGAGCCAGGTCTGAGGCCTGACGTAGTTGGTCTGTGGCTGTGCACATTGACAAGATAATGCAGAAGAAGATTTTATTGTTCGTCAGTGGGACTAACTTCTAGAAATGAAACTATGTATCGGTCACCTGATGGGATTCATCCTGGGAAAGGAGAAACAATACGTAATAGAGCTGTTGTTGGCATGGAGGTATGATCATGGGCCAATGTGACCTCATCTCGTGTGTTGGCCCCACATGAGATGATGTTGAAACTGGCCACTCCTCAGGAGGAGATATAAGGTGTGGTCCTGGGGTGGAGGGGATGACATGAAGCACGCCATTTTCATCCAGGGAACGCCCTGAAGGAGTGCTGCCCTCCCCCTCCCGCTCAGGAACCATGCTCTATCTCCTTCTCCTGCTCAGTGGCTTTTCCAACATCCAGGGGTCGGTATGTATTTATCGCTAACACAACTAATAAAATTGATTTGCTTTGTAATTCTAACTGTGTCTTGAGTTTTCTGTGCTTGGGCATCCTCCCAAACCCGTAACTGCTGCTTAATGTACTTTTTGAAGATTCAGTACCCATGTTACCTCTTGGTTTCATATTCACCAGGAGCTGAAAGCTAGCATATGAACCAATCTGGCTCTGTTCTCTTGCGCAGTCTAATACGAGCTGTCTTACCCTCTAATTCACTTTTGCAAGAGGGCAATTATATCGGCACGCAGCTCCACACAAAAGCCCGGAGGTTAGCTGTGGCGATCTCTCTCTCTCCCAGGGCAGACCCTCACAAACACAGGCAGAGACCGAGCTCCTCACCTGAAAGGGGCTTTCTCCGAAGCAGTTATAAAGGCGCGCCAGCAGAAACAAAGAAGTAGAGAGGGGACTCCTTGTTTGATGGTCCACAGGCAGACTTATCCAGTGAAGGGGCAGGGACAAAGAGCCAGGTCTGAGGGGTTTGCAGTGGGTTTTATATGGGGACTAGGGAAGGCGGGGTTAGGGGATACAACCAATAGGATGGGGGATGAAAGGTGGGATTTACAGAATTTGGGCCAATAGGGATAACGCATGGGAGGGGCTCAGAGGGAGAACCAATGGGATGTCGAGTGTAACAGAAGTTTCTAGAAACAATGAATATTAATGAGGGGAAATGAATATTCTTAACAATTTGCATGAAACTGGGAGGGGGAAATACAAATCAGTAACACCAAACTATGCAGATAACTGAACTGGGGGATTGTGGGTTTTCACCCTAACCACAAAGTGAAATCTCAGGCTTGGGCTCTCGACCACCACAGCTTGGGGGTGGTCTGAGTGGCCGGAGCAGCTCCAGGTGCTTGCACTGCCACAGGCAGTGGCACTGTGTTATCGAGGTGCAGGGTGAATTTCCTTCCATTTAGATTTCCAGCGGAGACTACCCAGCTGTATGGTGTTAGGTTCAGAATTTAACTAGATTCCTCTAAGAATTTATAAATAAAAAACTATCCCATTTATGCCAGTGACATCATATTCAATCCTTTATATAAAACTCCTATGGAATTTTATGAAGAGGAGTCCATGGGAAGCAAGCCAGTCTCAACTGAGATTTTAACTCAATGCAATGTATTGCAATTTGTTAACATAAACTCCTCATCACTGACTAGAAAATCACTGATTTGATAAAAAGAAAGCAGAAAAAAATAAAAAACATTAAAAAGACACTTAGGTAGACAGTTTTCCTTTCTCCTTCCCTGTCTCATCTTCAGTTATTTTCCTTTCCTTTCCTCTCCTCTCTTTCCTTCTTAGTGTCACCTTCCCCTATTTTTTTTCACTCTGTGTTACATTCACCCATCCCAATCCCTTTGGAGTATTTGGAGCAATGAACAGCCTGGGGAGCTGGGGGTCACCTCTCTAGTGGTGTATATGACACTCCTTGCTTCCCAGTAATTTTCCTCTTCTCCAGTTAGGGTCTTGCACAGGCTGCAGTTCCTCTGTGAGTGTTCATGTCCTGGCATGAGCGGCCCTAGGCTCAAACTTTCAGTGATATCCTTGAGTAATGCTCCTGTCCTGGAGTGTCTCCTTTAAAATATATCTCCAGTCCTGACCCCAGCAATATTTCCTTTCATCTGCCTTCTCCCTTACTTTTCCCCCCTTGCAGCTGCAACTTTTTCTTAAGTATGTGTGAGCAGGGTATCCCTTGCCTGAATGTATTTGGTTTTTTTTTCCACAGGCAATGTGGTTTTGACAGTAGTCTCACAGACCTCTGGACACATCTGTGTTTCCACTGTTTCCAGTTGGCACTGGACGTTTCCTAGCCACATCCCAGGAGGAGTACCCTGCAGTTCCTTGCTAGGGCGCCCCATGCAGAAGGCAATAGGAATCTGTAGAAACCAATGACAAGACTGATATAGCAACTCTTCTACAGAGCTTTCAGTGTCATAAACCAGTTTGAAAATTATGCAGAAAGATGTACTCTGTGCTAAAGATCATGGTTAGCTATGTCCTACACACCTGTGCTTTTAAACATGTGGGAAGACATATGCCCATGCATGAAGAAGCTGGAAAAATTGAGGAACAGTGCTTCTACTTCTCCTCCTCTCCCTTTGCATGTTAGTGCTCTGGTCTGAGGAGAAATACCTTGATGCAGGCATAAAATACAGTGTTGGGATTCCCATGGCAGTTGCTTCCACTTTAGAGCAGCACTGTTTCTAGGACAGTCATTGCTATTTGAGGAAATGTGTGAGGTTGCAAAGACTGAGAAAGCTTCCAGTTTGTATTAAGCACTTTGGCAGGCACAGCTGGAGTACTGTTATGTGGGAGACACAGCATTTGTGTATGGTAATAATGTTTAATACATCCCCCTCTGTACATTTCTCAAGAACACCGTAAGCACTTCATGTAAAAGCTCCTGCTCCTTTGAAGGTATACTACAGTGTATTATATACTTTTAGCATTTTGAAACATGAAATTCCATCTTATATTTGTAGTTGAGCTCTTAGAGGGTGTTCTGATTGGCTTAAACAGAGGAGAGGCAGACTTGCCTCAATCCACAATTGCAGAGTACTTAGGTTCTAAACATACCCAAAAGCGAGATTAAAACACAAACGAGGTTAAAGGTTGGTATCCAATATATAATGCAACTTCATTTTTTATAAAAGAGGAAAGAAAGAGAAAAAACCAGAAAAGTAGGAAAATGCCAGAATAATTATGAAAAGCACAGGAAAGGGGTTACCACCATCATGGCTCCAGCACTGTCGGGTGCAATGAGTATTTCCCTGGTGAAGTCCCTCTGAGNAGAGTGGCAGTTGTCAAGCCCACTTCATAAAGTTCATTGGCTGGCTTGCCTGATGTATAAAAAATTTTACTGCTTGCTCACTTGGTGTATCAAAAGTCAAAAGTTTGCAGCTCACTCACTTGGTGTATCAACTACAAGCCTCCTTAATGTATCAACTACAAGCACTATTATAACTTTCAACAGGGTGCCACATTTTCTAAAATGAAGCAATTTCTAAAGCTTTTGTTAGAAGCAACTTAAAACTTTAATTTTCAAACCTTTATCTTTGAAGATGCAATGGAGAAACATTCCTTTCTTTTTACGCATTTGCTACAGAGGGTCGATGCTTGGTGCTGATGAGTTGATTTACTCTAATTACAGGAGTGATTCCCAAAACCTGATCACTCCTTAGGTTTCAAACTTTCTTCCTTCTTCCTAACTGACTGATTCAGAGACTTATTTGGTGCTCTAACAATTTTGCAGTTGTAGAAGGAATTCTTCCCTTAAATGGATGCCCATTTTAGTCAGATCCTTAATCTTGCACTTGGTCTTAGTTCCTCAGAGACTGGCTCACACATTATGATTTATGTGTGGTTGGCAGAATCTCAGCCTGCTGGCTGAGGAGCAGTCACTATGATTTTTATTTCTTTTTAATGGCATTAAGAACACTGTGATAAATGTGCTTTGAAGTATTGGCCTTCGCAAATGTTAAAAGTTGGTGTTGCTGTGCAGGTGTGGTTGTGTTCAGCTTGCAATAACGGGAGCGAGGCTGGGGAACCCGCTAGCCTGATTGGATGACATTTGGCAAGCAAGCGTAACAGGAAACCACAATTTGCTGAACCCTCAAGTTAAAGTGTGCATGCTCTAAAAAGGCGGGACTGGGAAGGGAACATGTTAATCAGTTTCAAGAAAATGTTAAATAGTTTCTGAAGAGTTCTGAGTATATATTCTGACTTATGAATATGTATGTGGCTGATGCAATACCTGGAGTATATAAACCTGAAGTCTCGCGTGAGACAGCACGCCTCTGACTACGGTTATGCGCCCAATGCTGTTGCTTTTGCTTTACTGACTTTGTCCCTTAATAAAATTTTAAAAGCTCGCAAGAGGAGTGGGCTTTGTTTCTCACAACATTTTCAAGTAAGAGTAAAAAAAAATATTTATTTTGTTTTCTAATAGAGGTCATGGCTATGATTTTACAGCTGAAATATAAAAAACCCCTGAGCAGGTAGAATCTTTTAAGTCTCACTGGCCCTCTTGTTAAGCAGCACACAACTTTATAGACCTGTTTCCCAGAATCAGTTTATATGCACTCCTGCAGTAGTTTAGATACTGTGGATAAATATGACAATTATGATGATATATGAAAAACTTCATTGCCCTCCAAGCCAATGGACAATTGACTAATTTGTTTAACCAAGATGCTTGTAGGACCTGGCATAGTGTTAGCTGTGGAATATCTGCTGGGGACAGAGTGCTGATCTCAAGGTAGGCCTTCTGATTTCTGGTTCCCTTTAGACAGTTTATAGTCACTATCAGAATTTGGTAGACTTTGACTGTGCCGGCACCAAGCAGGACCAGACTACAGGTTTCCTTCCAAGGCGTAGAATTTACTAAACAGAATAAGTATAGGATGTGTACAAAAACCCTGCCGTCTCACAGTGATTAATTTATAGTTCTGTCTGACCTGCCTTTCTGTTGTAAGGTAATTTGAAATTAGGAGTTTATTTTCTCGTACTCCCTTTTTTGCAAAAGTTTAAGAAAGCCTATTACCTTCGTGTCTTGGTTTGACAGACAGGTGTCTGCTAAGGAAGGCAGGAGCTTCTCTTGGAATGGAAAATGTAACTTCCTTCCTTCCGAATTACCATAATTTTGAAATTAAGGGGTTTTCAGGCAAAGATATGAGAAAAAGGAATAACAGTTCTTTATTAGTATGTGTAACAAGGCAAACAAACAACAACAACTATGGCAGCAACAACAAACAGAACTAGAAAGAATAAACCAGAAAAACCGAATAAACGGTCTCTTCCCGCTCTTTGAACACCTTCCCTTTCGGTGCAGTTACAGTCACAGCCGGCAGGGGCGCTGTTGGCTCTGGGCCTGGCAGGGTGGGTGTGGTGATTCCCCCGCGCCTGCAGGAGGCGCTGTGGGGCGGGGCCAGCCAGCTCTCTCCACGTGGACGATGGCAGGCACAGCTGGCAGAAAGGGATNGGCGGGTCCAGCCAGCTCTCTCCACGTGGACGATGGCAGGCACAGCTGGCAGAAAGGGATGGAGAAGAAGCTTCTTTATGAACCCCCAGAGGCAGCCGATCCTGGTGCCCCCTCTGGACAGCAAAAGGAGGTGTAGCAGGAACCTCAGGAGAAGTCGGCTAGAGCAGCAGGATCTCCCGGCAGGCAGAGGGTGAAAAGTTAGTGTTAGTGTAGCGGTAGAGACAGACACACGACACACACACTTACTGTAATCCAAAGATGTAAGAAGCAAAAGTTTTTTTATTATTCTCTGCTACTACTCTTAAACCTCCTCACAATTACTATAGCTCATTATGATTGGCTGTTAGTAAGCAATGACAGGGCTGTCTAAAAAACAATGACTATTCAAACAGCAATACAATTAGCCATACAAACAATTAGTTACGTATTATATGCAAGTTCCTTCTTGTACACTCTTGATGTTCCATGACAAGAACATCATCTTTTATTGATTATCCTCTCGGCTATCATTGTGGCTTTCACTGTGACTGCAGTTTCTCACGGGTAGATTTTGACTGTTTTTAAGTCAAACTCTGTGAGGCTTTCAGACAAGCTGTCAGCCTCATCAGATCCCACAATGTAGCACAAACTTGGAGTAAAAGGCAGAGGTACGACGGGGGTTGGGCAGCAGCAGCCCGGCTCTGGAACACGGCAGGGAAAGAGCCCCCCAGGATTTCTCACCGGTGCTGGCTGGAACCTGGGTCCGGGCTATGCGGAGGGGTAGCCTCCAGCGGGAAGTGGGCTGTTCCCAGGTCTTGGCGGGACACGCACTGGTTCCGGGCTCCCCGACACAGAGCAGCAAAAGAAGCCAAGCCAGCAAGTTCAGTCACAGTGCTGAAGACAAAAAAAAAAAAAAAAAAAAAAAAAAAAAAAATCCAAAAAAGAAGCAGGCAAACCCCACAGAAACAGCAGGATCCCTGGCCCGAGATACTGGCCACAGGTGTCCAGTCGAACAGCCCACGCTGGAAAAGAGGGGCTGCCCCTTGCCCTGCCCCAAACTCCCTCCAGAAACCTCGGCCTGTCTCCCAAACATCTCGATAGTCCCAGAGCCAGGGAGTATGGGGCATGGGGCGGGGACACCCACCACCGCTGGGAACTAATCAAAACAAAACAGATCAAAACCCCAAAAGTGGGATGGGATAATGAACCATCCCCAAGACATTTCATTAATTGAAACCTATTTTGTTTAACTGGACACACACTTTCTTTTTTATCCCTTTAACTTCTTTCTAAGTAATCTATCAGATTTTGTGGAATTTCTGGAATACATCACATCTAAAAAGTTGCAGCAACCTAAGTAAGGAGCCTGAACTGTCAAACTCAATTTCCATTTCCTTGTTTCACACTTAAGTGTGAAAAGTGATGAAAAAACACCTGTACCTCAACCTAATAATGTCCATATGTTGTAGAGAGTTTTGCAAGCTTTCCAGAAGAATAAGAACACCCTCTGGCTGTTGCAGCAACTTGGCTTATTTAATATAAAAGCAGGTCATGATGTTCATATTTCATTGAAAATACAGTGTAACCAAAAGAAGTAATTTCCATTGATCCCAAGAGACTCCTTGGGTATGTGGCTAAAATCATGTGAGGAGTTGGCTCACAGGTGATGTTCCAGACCCAGAGATTCATACTCAGCTTGCAGTAGTTATAACAACCTCCTAAATGTATTGAGAGCATCCCTCTGTTGTGGGGGATCATAGGATGAAGACCAGAGAAAGAGAATATCCCCTATCAAGCACCATAGTGGAAATACTGTGACTGCCTGATCTCTACTTCCGCTTTCTTCTTTTCACTTTTAATTATAACAATATATATCAGAAGATGCATGCCAGCAAATGATTAAAATTATTAAAAGCTTAAAAAATTATTGTTTATTATCTATTTGGTCTTTTTTGAGTTTTATTGATTCACAAATTTTTTTTTTCTTCTTTAGAAATGTTTGAAATGGCACTGGAAATAGCTGTAGTAAAAAGAAGAAATTCTTTTGGAAGATCTTTACTTCAGTTGTAGTTAAATTAAACTGATTTAAAATACAAGAACTTCCTCTCTCCTGCAATCACTTCACCAGTTGTACAGATGCACCTGTTTGTGAGGTTTCAGCATCATGATTTGCATTAAAAGTAATCGCTTTTCTTTGTTTGTATGTAACAAATATTTTTTACCCAGATAATTTCAATGACACAGTTGACTACATAATTTTACAGTCCAACTCAGTAACTGGTGAAATGAAGTCCTGGTAAATTGGGAGGAAATTTCTTGAGTGAGTTTTGCTGTTAAAACTAAGATTCCTTGAAAATATAGTCTCCCTGACTCTTCATTTTGGTCCTGTCTGTCCAGGTACATTATGAGCAATCACCTTCTCCAGCAGCTCTGGCCTAGGAGTTCTTCTGGCCACCAGTTAGATGGAGCTGATGGACCCCACCCCAGCGTCCTCTGTGGACAAGGACACATACACACACACACAGAGAGGACACTGACATGACTGGTCACTCATGCTGGCAGCAAGGAGGCTCTGTCTCCTGCAGCATGCCATGGAGGGCTCCCAGCCCAGCCTGCTCCTTCTTCTAGGCTGGCAGGCAGAAAGTCCCTTGCACAAAACTCTGGGGACACTCTCCACATTCACAAGCACACTCGCATTTATGGATCCCCCTCTGCCCTCCTGGTGCTCCTGCCCCAAACCCAGAGTCCCTTGCCTGGCTGGTCCAGATTAAAGTTTGATGACCACATGACCTCATCTACACCAGGTTTGGGGAGGTCACAGACACTCCACCCCAGCAGCTGCTGGCGGTGACACCCCACTGATATCGGTGCCCCTGGCAGCATTTTTTTGTGGCACATACTGTTTCCATCCAATGATTAACTCTAGTGCTCACCAGCACTGAGAATCCTCCACTCACCTCAGCACTCAGGCCAGGAGTTCCCAAATCCCCACTCTGACTCCAGCATCTGTACCCAGTCCACTTATGTCAGTGCTCCCAGTAGCTGGCACTCATTTGATTTGAGGGACATTTACAAGCTCACTTTAGACCAAGGTTTTAGACAGCTCTATCAAAAAATCCAAGAAGCTTACCCTCACGTAATGTTATTTTCAATCACTTTGGTGTCAAATATGTGCCTGGTTTGAGTGCATGGGTCTCTAAAGTAAGGTGTATAAGAAACTGTCTTGGACCACAGTCATTTCTTCCTCTGATAGGAAGCAGGCAACACAACTTATTTCCCTTTTAATTATATCAGAAATGGCTTTAATGTTTCAAGTCACCTTTTCTTGCTTATAAGTTACTGTACTTGCTAAGAACTAGTCTAAATTTCTTTTGTTGCACCATTATGTTCCCAGTGTAATATGAGCTTGGCTGTAGAGATTAGTGGAACAGCTAGCTCTCTTGAATATATACAACGGTGTACTATTGATTGTGTTCATTGATCATAATTTTGAATAAAAATTTTGAATAAAAATTTTGAATAAAAATTAAAAGGAGCCATGGAAACTGCAGGTAAGTCAGACTTAGATTTGTAATAGGATGTCATTCATTATATGATTACCTTTGACTGGATGTTGAAGTTACAAGATATTCAGTCTGATAAACCCTTGTAGTACTGGGCAATTTACTACTCCTTTCTTGTGTAGTACTTTTTACTATATATATTTGATTTATTGTTTTTTGGCAAAATTCTTGGAAGGGGTTCACATTTGTGTTTAATGGTATGAGTATGTTTCTTTTTTAACATTATACCTGATAACCAAATATTACAGAGTGACGTTTTCATATGTTTGCTGCATTGTCTGTAAATTTCACAGTCTAGATCAGCTGTTGTTCAGTACAGAGGAGTGAGCTTTGCAGTATTTTCTTCCTTCACTTTTGTGACTTGTCTCCTCCAAACCCTTTCTTCACTCTTTGAGAAAAGTGCTTTTCCTCTCTTCATGAAGAGTATAATCAGATACTTTGCAGAGATACGTATTTATGTTTTCAGCTCATTTTTCAGTTTTGTTCATGACAGTTCTATTTTTTAAAAGATTGAGATTAGAATTTTGGTACAAGGCCAAAGAACCTTTATCCAGCATCTGAATTGAGGGTGAGTGGGGAACTTGTGTTTGACCTGTTTTTTATGGTATCCATTTAGTATCTGGCTATCCCATGAGATAGTTTTCCACTATATCAACGCAGAATTTCAGTCCAAGCCACCATAGCATTTGATCCCAGCTGTCATGTTGCTCAGCACAAGAGAAGTGATGTCCCTATATGGTAATAGAAAATGTCTCAAACTCCTGTACCTTACATACACTTCGCATACAACACACCAGTGAGGTGAATCTAACTGGCTTGGAGCCAAATATCTCATTTTAAAAAAACCCCTAATTTCCTGGTTTTTAGGACAGAGAAATTTGTTTAGGTTTACTGACTGAGTTATAGTTACATGAAATTTAGACTATTTTAAACTATTAAATAAATACAAGTAAAATGACCTGCAGTAACAGAGAATATAATCTTTTTTTAAAGAAACAAGGTTTGGATATACTCAATTTTTATTTACCCCTTTATTGGCAAACCCAGGATGAATAAATATCAATGCCTCTATAAAGTACTCCTACAATGTGTAGGGCTGAATGTGTGCTGTTGCCAAAGAAAATTGTAGATGAGTTTTCAGCTGGTGAGGATCAGAGTGAGTCTGCTGCTTTTTGAGGGAGTGCTAACTTGTATCTTTGGCAGAAAGATGAAACAGAGCTATGCAGGTCGTCTGAGATGCTGCCCAGCTCTAACTGTGAAGCAAAAAGAAAGGTAGCAATAGGTAGGAAAGAGGAAAATTGCTTCTGTTGTCTGCTTCTCTCACATTTTAGAGATGATTCAAAACTGAAGCAAATATCAAACATTGGCTTCACTGAAGTTTGATCCAGCCTATAGACTGCAGCCTCGTACATGTCACATGAAGCTGTGGTAAGTCTGGGTTAGCTATTTCAAAGGACTGTTTCATGGGCAATAAAAAAAAAAAAAACAAACTGGAATGTTAATTACCCATGGAGTAGATTAAGTTTCACAATGGTATTGGTTGTGTTAATATGAAGGAAGAGTGACTACTTAAGTATGTTTGCTAATTATATGTTTGTTATAAATTTTAACAAATTATTATTTTCTTAGAACAGATTATATGCAAAGTAATAAAAGGGAAACTTTTCTACAAATTTCTGGAAAAAGCTTTAAAGAAAAGTTCTAAATAGCACATGATACAATAGTAAGGCAAAAAGCTGATATTCCAACATTTTTACACCTTCAAAAATAATATGAAAATGTTTGCATGCTGAGAAATACAGCGCAAGACCAAAATTTTTGAATGAAATTACAGAACTTATTGTTACCAGATGATACATTGTCTACATGTGGTGAGCTAACACAATGCTTGTTCTACCAAAACCACTGGCCTATGGAACTGTACAATGCTCATTGTGTAAGATCTGGAGGTTCAGAACCCCAGTGTCCTGCCAACACAAGTATGTCAGCTGTTAACGTTGGGGTCTATGACCATTAGGGATGATCAGAGAGACCCCCAGGACAGAAGAACCTATGAGGGGAGGGAAAATATGTTAATGAATGATTTCAGGGAAATAAGTTATCATATTCTGGGACAATCAATGATTATGTATGTAAAATACAGTATATGAACAGAAACTTTCCTGTGCTTAGCGTGCACAGCTTTGGGAGGGCTCCTGCCGACAGAATCTCACAATTCTGTAAGAGTATTACCTGGATTTTTTTGTTGTTGTTCGTTTTCTGAGATATAGTGATACAAACAATGTACAGCAGTTTTAATTTTTTTTACTTCTCCTAAGTAAGTTTTTTCAGTCTTTTTGTTCTCCTTTTTTTTTTTTTTTGATTCTTTAGGAGATTTATGATATGGATAAAAGCTGGTATTTTTCCTTCTTTATCCCTATCTTGCAGGACATGCATGGAAATAAACTAAGGCAGGAAAAGTTAAGAGAAAATAGCATTAATTAAATAAATTTTACCTTAAGATATTTTTCAGTGTCAGTGAAACTTCTGCTCTTGAGATGCCACAATTGCATAGGCCGTGCTGAAATATCTTGCTTACAACTGGCTATGTTAATCTATGGTTAAATATAAAGCCTTACATGTGGGACTATGAATTTATGTAACCACTCTAGTGGTCTTTTTTTCATAAACCATAGCAAGTTTTTGCTGAACAGGTGTTTAACTTTTCTAATCGTACTTTCTGTTACATTGGTACAATTTGCCAGTCAGGATGAGTATCTGAAACTTCTAAGGGTAAATACTTTTAAGCATGAATCCACTAAAATAAGAAATTTGGTTGCCATTACCATCTGGAGTTCGGTACTTTGGGATGAGAGAGTGTTATACGATCTCATTTTTCTTTTTTTTTTTTTAAGATACACTATAGGTGCTGAAAATAAAGTATTGGCTGTCTGTGTGCCAGGTGAGCCAGAAAGTGACAGTAAGACAGGGAGGGTCAGGTTCCTTCGCTCCTTTGTTCCCTCCTTCCATCCTTCCCTCTTACCTTGCCTTCCCTTTCCTTGCCTTACCTTACCTTACCTTACCTTTCTTTCTTTCTCATCACTAAAACTGATCTCTTGACATGGTCACAGGATACAATGCAATCAAGAAAACAGACCACTGGATGTAGCATCTCGCAGTTAGCCCAGCTCCTCTAGTGAGCGTGACGTGACTGAGCTAACTTAGCTGGTGCTGCTTATGTTTGAGGCATGCTCACAGTAAAGGAGAACAGAACTCAGAGCAAATAAAAGCTGATCTGAAATCTGTAACTTTCTTGAGTATCAGCATAAGCTTCTCGAGTATCAGCAAATGGTTGATAATGATGCCTTAAAGACCTAGAAATAAAACAACACACTTTTAAGGCAATATTAGTATAGGAGGTAATATAAAGGCTGGTCTTTATTGGAGGCCTCCAGGGGCAGATATGGAAAATGCCCACTGCATGGAGTGAATACAGATTTAAAAGTTTAGCAAATTAGCATAACTGACGAAAATCCCCAATTAGAGACATAAGTAGTGAGGTAATTCCCCCTTATGGTTCCACCTCTTTCTGTAGCCCCTGTTTAGATAGGAACTAAACTTTGTTTATGAAAATGTGTCTTCAAGAGCTGGTTTCAACCTTGGCTCCCAGGAAGAACCAAGCCTTGGACCCCCCGGCTTGGAGCCTCTGGAATGTGTTTTGTCTTTCTGCTTATCACGGTAGGGAAAAATACTGGGGCTAGCTAGGAACTATATAACTATAAAACAATAGAGCTACGAATATATATGAGGGATAAAAGCAAAAAGGCAAAAATCAATTTGGCATCAATAAGAAGGATGGGGAGGGACAGCAAGAGATATGTTGACATTACTGAGGAAAAGGAGCCGTAGCAAATACTGAAAGCCCTACAATTCTTATCTACTCTACTGATGAAGAACCCCTGCAGACACATGCTCAGTTATTGCTGTATTGAATAAAATTTCAGACACCAAATTCCATTCTTTCCTTTACTGTCCTTCCGACAGCAGGGAAAAACAAATGACAGTTTGTCTCCTTCCATGAACAGCTTCCTGGGTTGATGGCATCTGACACAGGGGATGATCTCTGCCTGGCAAGGACCTGCCCTGCCTTGCCCTGCCCTTTCATCTGTGGGGGAAGCCCTATGCTGACTTCCAGAGAGCCACCAGCCTTTGCTGTGCCCTTACAATAGGGTACAACTGTCCCAAAGATGATACACCTGTTTAGATATAATCAAATAAACTCTTGCAATTACGATATTTTACATATATCTTCAAGAAGTGATGCAATATGTCAAACGAGGCTTAATCCATATATGAAAACAACATGTGCAAAAACCAGACTATCCCAAACTAAGTCAAAAGAGAGAGAACATTCTTGGAGACTTTGTGCTCCATCAGTACCAAATTTCTTTTTACCAGGAACAAATTAAGACAATTTGTTCTTGTCTTTAATGTTTGCTGGAAGGCTAAATGGTTACTAGATAAATTAATGCTAAAAAGGTATTGAAGTGTTAATCCTAATACTTAATCCTACCATTGAAAAAAGTTACCAAAGTTCAGGAAAGATGAGCTTCCTTATGACTTTATTATGCCTATAAAACTTGCATGTTCGTAACTGAATAATAATTCAGATGTACAAAGAGATATGGAATCATAACAGAATTGTTCCAACAGTAGAAAGTACAAGAAGAACATATGTCATGAGGAAAGCTGTGGAATATGGGGTTATATTTGTTGAAGTTGTTAAGGCTTATGCTCACCAGAAGGCCCTGTGGGAAAGGCACAGCTGCAGGCTGGACGGTTGGAAGTCGGTTGAGGGGTGAGAGGCAGTTACGAGTGAGGAGAGAGTCAGCTGAGTGAAAGCTGGAAGTGAGACTGTGATTGGCTGGAGAAATGCGTGGACATCCTCTGAACAGGAAGCTTATTGAGTGATAGGATGCATGGACAGCAGCACCGCAGCTGAGCCAGCCAGTGAGTGCCCTTCTTCAGTTAAGTTCTGTTAAGTTCCAGTTTGGTTTCACTTGTGTCTGGTGGAAATCAAGGGTATAANACGGTTGGAAGTCGGTTGAGGGGTGAGAGGCAGTTACGAGTGAGGAGAGAGTCAGCTGAGTGAAAGCTGGAAGTGAGACTGTGATTGGCTGGAGAAATGCGTGGACATCCTCTGAACAGGAAGCTTATTGAGTGATAGGATGCATGGACAGCAGCACCGCAGCTGAGCCAGCCAGTGAGTGCCCTTCTTCAGTTAAGTTCTGTTAAGTTCCAGTTTGGTTTCACTTGTGTCTGGTGGAAATCAAGGGTATAAAGAGGGGATGATTCCTGACAATAAACTGACATACAAGGGGGTCTGTCAGCTTTGTTCCCAATTGCTACAGAAAGCCATTCCTTTCTCATTCCTTTTTTGCCTTAGAAAGAGACACATTCTCATTCTATGTCTTTGATATCAGGGGTAATCTTAGGAACTCTCTCTTGCACTTTCTCACTCCAATTTAAAATGTCTTCAGATCAATTTTACAGTAGAAGGAGGACATAATTTCCATCTCTGTGAAGCTTAGAGAAACACATTAGAAATAACATTTAATATAAACTGAAGCAAATAGGCTACTGCCTTCTTTATACTTGTTAGCAGAATAATAGGTTATAATGAGTGTTGGTTTAGTTTCTTCAATTTTTCTTGCATCTCTAAGTTCCCTTACTTTCACTGTATCAGTTCTTTTGTTGTGACACTTGGCATTATATCCCCGGCTGTATCTGCCCTGAAGTTGCTACTGAAGAGTCAGAAACCTCATATTCCAGAAGGATTCCCAAAAAAAGTTGAGCTAAAAACTACTAAAAGACTGTGAAGAAATGTAGCAGTGTTGTTGCACCACAAAACATTTTAGTTTTGTGAGATAAAACTATTTTTCCTTTTGATGTTTATAATCTGTATATATTACTTACTGTACTGCAAAACTGTGAAAAGGAATGTGTATTAACCTGATCTACATTGAATTTCATGAAAAAGTTTTACTAAACTAATTATTCAATTTACAAAATAATTCTAAATTAATCTTTCAAGACATTTATCAAATCAGACAGCCAAGGATGCCATCATTGGCAATCAAAGGACATTCAGAATATGCTGTAATTGTCACACTTATCTATATGTGATTTACATAAAGCAAGTATAAAATAATTTTCTCTTGTGATCAGCATTTTCCCAAGAACATTTCCTGCTCTCCCAGTATTGACATGGTTAACTATAAATGTATCAATAAGATCCATATTAGCAGGTACATATGTTAATGATAGCATATTAAACCATTAGGGCTCTAAAAAAACCTTTCCTTAATTTGCTTTCACATACTATATAAAACAATAAAACAGAAAATAAGCAGTCACTTGATATAATAATATGCCTTAAATGATAGCCCATAAAGTTCCAAGGTGCTAAACATGTAAGTTTTAGTGAGGCAGGTATTTTAGAGAGAGCAAGAATTACATCCTCCAATTACTTGGATTGCTGAAAATTACAAAACTAAAATTTGCATCTGCTTTCTATGCAGAACTCCTCCACTAATGTGCTGGAAACCATCACTGCTACTCCAAAGCTGAGGATTGCTTAGCCAGCAGAACTGAAGTGATGAAATCACCTCTGTTTGGTAAGGAAACAACCTGCCCTTTGGGACAGAGAATATCCTGAGAGACAATTTCTTACAGACAGGTTCTTGTCTGATGTGAGCCTTTCACTAGCAGCATTTTGGTATGACAGATTAGGCAGGGAAGCTGCTCTAATAAATATACAGTACAGAAATGCTCCTTGATGGTGTTACACAGTGTGGAGGGCTGTGGGCCCTAAGACAAGAGCTTCTTGCACTCCCCTGGAGGAGAGACGCCTGAGGGCCAAATCTGCCTAGATAAGCAACCTACTTCTTGGGTGAGGAAAAGAGCCACTCCCAACGTGCTCTGCTTCTTTATGGTGATAACCCGTGTCCCGTTGGCTTATTGATTCCCACCCCACCCCCTGCCTTCCCCATATAAACCCCCTGCTTTTACCCCTGAACTCAGGGGAGCCTTGCCTCTGGCCCCCCTCACAGCGACTGCCGAATAAAGCTACCTGTGGATTTTGCCAAGCAAGGCTCACTGTCTCTCTATCCCCGGGTTCTGCCTGGGTGGTTTCATATGAGCTGATTTCACAAAGAGCTGAATCACAGAGCTGCTATCACTTGTAGCTGAAGTAGCTACACTTGCTGAAACCAGCCATCACTCCGGAGAAGTTGCAAAGGCCCCTGGGAGGCTCTTCCCCTGGTGGGACGCTTTCTCTAGGACGGTCGCAAGCCCCGGATTGTCCAGCCCTGGACATCCAAAAGCGACAACACAGAAGATCAGAGCTGAAAGGAATACAGAGGCACCTATCCCTACTCAATACCATCATGAGTATATGAACAGATTTCCTTCTTTAGCTTTGAAACTGGGCACTGCTAGGGAACGTACTGTGTCACAGCAAAGAAACTTGACCTTTACTTGAGGAAGTACTTGTGAAGGGCTGGAAACTGGACTCTTCTGGAAGCACCCACAGCCATGGCGTAGTCACCCACCTGCAAAATGTCCTGTAATTTTATATTCCATTCTATCCACCTGGCCATCTAGACTGAACTATACTGATGCAGTAATACCTGAGCCTCAAAACCGTTGCCATATACTTCTGTGGAAAGGAAGAAAAGTTAGTGCTTTAGCAAAACACATTTCATAGAAAATATAGGTTAAAACTATATGTTAAAAGTAACTGCCCTCATGGTGGTGTTATATCACTGTTTTATCAGTGTGAACTGCAATAGTCCCTCAAAATAATTTTCAAGAGCTCAGTTTTTATGATTGAGGTCACAGGCCTCACATTCCACATTCCTATTGTGATGATATGAGGAAATGCATATTAGGTATTGCAACTGACATGGCATGAAGTTCTGACAACTCTCTACTGCTGCATGTAATTTTATATCATTTATTGGAATTTAGGTTGGAAAAGACCTGTAGGATCATCAAGTCCAAGCAGTAACCCAGCACTGCCTAGTCCACCACTAGAACATGTCCCCGAGTCTCACATCTAGACAGCTGCTCAGCAGCTCTATGGATCATGATTCTACCACTTCCCTGGGAAGCCTGTTCCAGAGCTTTACAATTCTGTCAGTGAATAAATTTTTCCTAATATCCAATCTAAACCTGCCCTGGTGCAACTTGAGGCTGTTTCCTATATTCCTGTTGCTTGTTACTTGGGAGAAGAGACCAATCCCCACCTGGACACAACCTCCTCTCAGCAAGTTGTGGAGAGTGGTAAGATTCTCTCTGAATCTCCTTTTCTCCAGGCTGAGCCTCCACAGCTGCTTCTCATTAAACTTATGCTCCAGACCTTTCCCTGGCTCCGTTGCTCTCTCTGGACATGCTCCAACACCTTAAGGCCTTTCTTATTATGAGGGGCCCAAAAACCGGACATATAATTCGTGGTGTGGATTCATCAGGGCTGAGCACAGGGTGTCAGAACAGAAGATAACCCCTTAGATCAGTTAAGGAAGCAGATTCACCATTCTTCTAAACATTTTTTATCTTGGATAAACTCCAATTATTTTTAAAATAAAGACATGGTTTAATTTAAAGCTTTTAAAACTTCAGAAGAACCAAAGTAAACAGGAATTTAATTTAGAAACTCCAATTTTAAATTGTTATCAATTTGAATGTAAAATAATAAAGGTAAAAATGAAAGTAATATGCAAATTAAGAAATAAAAGGTTATTTTAAACTGTTAAATTTAAATACAAAGTTATTCATATTTGGTTTTTAATTTCTTTCCTATTTCAAAAAATGTTGAATGTATCTCCTTCTGCCAAGAGCTCTGAAATTGAGAAAGTCACATTTCGTTACGAAATCCTGGACAGCTGTATATTTCAATTTTGTATTTAAAACATTCACTGAAGAATATAAATACAATATGATCAAACCAGCATTGATAACCTCTTCACAACTCACATTTTTCCCAGCTTCTTATTCTATATTTTACTGCTCCTACAGATTATTTTTTAAAATGGTCCGAAAAACAATTACTTGTCATTTTCTTTATACAAGCAAAAAGAAACTGATATGAGAATTGCTGAGATTTTTTGCTTTATAGAGGGTAAGTGACTTAATGCATCTAGCCAATGCACAGTGCTGAGATTTTATTTCTAGGACTTTTCTTAAGTTAAAAAAATAAGTTATTTAGGCAAACTATTAATCAACTTTACTATAATATACTGTTATATAATAAAGTAATAAAGTAATAAAGTAATAAAGTAATAAAGTAATAGAGTAATAAAGTAATAAAGTAATAGAGTAATAAAGATGGATAATATTGGTATCAATAATGCAATTTTTTTTAAATGAGTGTGAGGCTTGATATGGCGTTGAGTTGTACTTTATGGATAGAGAAGACAATTATATTTTCCATGATAGCAGGGCACTGAGCATCTCCAGAGAACTGTCCTACCTCTACAAATATGCATCTGAAGAAAGGAAGGAAACATTCTGAAAACAAGTTACCATAGAAAATAACATGATGTTTTACAGTATTAACTTCTCAAGTGGTAACTAAGGTAATCTCTAGTTATAACAAAGCAGTATCAACACTTTTTTACATTTTACCTATACCCAGTGCTGCCTTAGACAATGTATTGGTTAAGACACAATGTCTTCCTCTATCAAAATACAAGAACCTATGGTCTCAAAATCATTGACTATTTCATCACAGTAACTCCGTATGGATGAAATATTTATTATCTCTGTATCAGAGAAAAAGTATGGAATGCTGATACTTACCAGAGTTCATGCTATGGAAGACTGATAGGAACCCAGCTCTACACCAACTTATCTTCCTTTAAATGCTGCAGGAGTCACATCATTCCAAAGATGACAAACCTAAAACTCACACTCATTTTTCTTCTTACCTGTACCTTAAATGAAAACTGCAGAAGCTATTAAATAGTTCCATTGTTATCACTGAGTAAGAAAATTTTCCGATCATGACTAATGTGAACAGCAAACATCCAAACAGCTTCTATACCTGGATCACTGAGAGTTTGCACAGGATGATTAAGAAAATTTTCAGAAAAGGAAATAGCATATCATTGGGTTTCCATGGTATAGGCCCTGTGGACGTACACTTTTGCTCTTGCATGCACAAGAGGTTATTCTTTTACAACAGCAATAGTGAAAGCTTCTTACTTCCCTCCCCACTTCCCTTGTCTCTATGTACCTTGAGGTACATAGCTTTATTAGGTAGGCATTAAAGCCTCCTGGAAGGCAAGGGAATGACCTAGTTGACTCTCAGGATTATTTCAGCAGGTTCTCTTCAGGCTGTAATAACTTTGGCAGCCTTTTCCAGTTTATCCCTCTAACCCTGAGGATTGGGAACACAGGTTCTTTTTCAAAGGAGTATCTCTAAGGTAAGAGATATTTCTCAAGTATAGAGAAGTGTACCCCCTTCAAACTGAGATCTTGAACTGAAAATATATGGTGAGAGGGCGTACAGGGCACATAGTAAACTTTTAGTTATCAAAGCACTGACAATAAGAACAAAGTACCTTACTGAGCTATCACATAATTAATTCTCTAGCATGCACTTCCATTCCTCAAATATAATGAAATCTGCCCATGCAACAAGACATCACAATGCTTATAAACCATGCAAAATGCAGCAAAATAAGATGTAAGTGATACGTAAGTGTTATACTTGCTCAGCTATATGTTACCCCCTCCGGGGAAATGGAGCTTCATCCGATGTTACTCCCATCATGCATATGATAAAAAGTACAATATTCTTACACATAAAGACAGTGTGTCAGTAAGAACAAGTTTCAAAAACAGTGTTAGTGGTTCCTGGAACAAAGAAAAAGAGTTTCTACTTTGAGTACCTGTGGTTAATTGTAAACAGCAAAAAAAAAAAATCTGTGCAGACTAAAATACCAAAAATATCCGCTAATTCGTAAAGTCTTCCTATAGAATCACAATAGTACTTTCATTGAGCAGACAAGGAACAGGAGTGAATAGCTCTTTTCTCTGAAGTTTCTAGCTATCAAATTGCTCTTCTGTCTGCAATTTCACTAATCTCTAGCTCTAGAGCATGGCAAAATCTCTGCAGAAATACAGAAGCAAGCAATAAAAGGAGCATCTTGTCTGCCAATCAAGAAAGGAAATCTCGAGGACTAATTATTAATAATTAAACTGGTTATTAAACTGTCAGGAATCAGAAGACTGCTTTCTTGGTAAAATCAAACCTTCCAATTGAAGGAGTAAGGAATACTGAGCAGCAGTGAGCTATTTGGCCTGACAAGCTGGTCCAAAAGAATGTGTGACTCCATGGCCCATTTTTTCTACTCCAATCACAGAGCACTTACTTAAATAAATACTTTGACAACATAAATTGTCAAATATGGTTTAAATTCTCTACTTTAAACCATCCAGCCAGTTCCTTATCCACCAAATTATCCATCCATGAAATCCATATCTCTTCATTTTAGAGAGAAGGACATTGCAAGGAACCATGTCAAAGGCCTTAAGGAAGTCCCAATAGATGCCATCCACAGCTCTTCTCTTGTCCACAGATGTAGTCACTCCATCACAGAATGACACTAGTTTGGTCAGGCAGGACGTGCCCTTGGGGAAGCATCTTTTCTGAAATTACTACAGGATGCACACAAGTAATACCTAATGTGAACCAATAATATATGCATGGCATATAGTGCCAGTCAGAAATATGAAATGACCAATGCATGATTTTGAGTGTGATTGAAGATGTAGCTGCAATGCTTGTGAAAGGCTTTACTCCTCACCAAAACTTAAAACCTAGTTATGATTCTCTTTTCAAAATGCTTTTAAGAGGTTTATTCATGTGCATAAAATTTGTTCCTGAATGTTGACAAACCTCTTTAAGAACTGGATTTTAAAACATGCAGAGATACAATAAAAAATGTTGTATGTGGCCACTAATTTTATAATCAGGATGCCATTCAGCTTAAAATAGCATAGCCTTCCTTCTATTCAACAAAGCTGAACTCTTCATGGTTTGTTTTTAGAGATTCTTTCTCATATGCTATGTTAATTAACAGATCTGCTCAAAACCGCAAAAGCTCTACTGAAACAGGTATTATTTTCTTTTTTCAGTAAGATTTTAAATCATCTGCCAGTCCCTACAGTTGATCTGCTGTTTACTACCCTCTCCTAAACAAGAATGGAGCAAAGCACAAAGAAAAAAAAAAAATTAAACAAGAATCAGTGGCTACATGGCCTGATTAAGGAGAAACAACCCTTTTATTTAAGAAAACTACGAACAAAAACCCTGGGCAGGAGGTAAAAATGCAGAAAGCCTCACAGAGCACAAGCTTAAAAGGTCAAGTCACAGTCCTACATTCCACCTTATTTCTTTCCCTCAAACACTCATAAAAGCTGAAGTCTTGAAGGAAAACTAAAATTTACTGGCTAAGGATATTCTCCTACGTCATCTTCAAACAAGGCGATGTAAATTAATAAACACGTATGCGTATTGTATCACAAAATTTCAGTCAATGTCTAAACATACTTTTCCTTTTGAATCAAGACTGGAAGAACATTGAGATTAATACTTGTAAGTTGAAAGTTGCATTTATTTCTAAGTATATCTTCACTCTCTACTGAAAGATAAGAAACCAGTGAAAAAAAGACATGCAGTGCCCAGAACCACATTACCAACTATAATTATTCGATTATTCTCCTTAAGTAAGAACCCAAACTATCTTTTTTTTCTGCTCCCTTTTAAAATTATTTTTCATGAATAGTAAAGAACAAAAAAGTCAAGAAGCTTTCATAGATTTGGCTAATATCATCAGATGAGATAAAATCAAAACAGGATACCACATTTTTCTATGTCTTCCTTGTTTGAAGTTCAAATATTTGTTGCTTGTTTCTCTCTTCATAAGTTGTTTAAGTTCACTTTTTTGAGCACATTTTCCTGGTACTAGGTAGTAATAATAGTAATCTTGTGCAATTTGACTTCATATGAACCGACGCAAATAGCATTACCCCATTCTTACTGGAACAAGATATCGATCAGCTTAAAGAAATGTAACCTCCCTCTCCCAACAATATAATGAAGGCCTGCAAAAAGCTAAGAAATCTTCCAACAGATTTAAGGGAAAAAAAAATCGCTGAAAAGTAATAAGTAGGTCTTTCCTGTTCTCTAGAGAAGCCAGCACATCAAGTTTCACTTTAAAGACAAGAAAGAAAGAGGGCAAAAAAAACCCAACGTATTTTTAGAGTTACTGTTTTTGCAGCCTGAACAACTTAAACAATATCTTCAAATGTTTTATGAATCTTGATTCAGGAGGAGAGCAAATTCCAAACAAAACAAAGGATTTATTTATATTTCTGCTCATCAAAAAACCCCCCCAAAAAACCCAGACTTTTTTCTATTGGTGTTTCTATTGAAAGAACACCAACTAAAATAAGGAATGTATTTTGGAATATATTTTCTAGAAACCAATAACAGAATATTTTTTCTGAATAGCTAGTTAGCTATCACTACATGATCATAGACAGCTGTGCAACATGCAAGAATATGCTATTCAACCATATGGTTTATAAAAAATGGAAAAATCTGCACTAACTTTGCTCATAGGAAAGGTTTATTCCAAAATCTACTGAGTTAATGAGTACTACTAAGGCTGAGCACACTTCTACAAACTCAAAAACAACCTAGGTTTCATTTCTGCAACTCCGAAAAAGACCTAAGCTCTGAAAAAGTTGCCCCCTTTAAATCAAAAACCACTAGGAGAACATGCATCAGAGTAAGATATTTCTAGAATTTTCTTCTCTGTATCTTGTCCTGTATTTTGACAACCGAAACCAATAGCAAAGTTCCCATTCACTTCAGATGACACCCAGAGCCGCAGTTAAAACAGGATGACTTGCAACAAGAGGAAGCCTTGCAAATCTCAATATGAAGGAGATGCTTCCTTGGGATCTTCAGGTGGTATATTAGGCCAGAAAGTGAGATTCCCGGAAACTATTCTAGATTTCAAGAATAAATGAATTTCACACCAGCAGAATTCTGAATTATTCAATGGTCTCAAGCATGTGTTAACATACTCCCCTGATTAAAAATTCTGAATAGCACTAGAATGTGCTGTCATTCACCATTAGTCTCACTAACAAATTCATTGCCTAGAGGCCATGAACTTACAGAACTTAGTGTGGTATCTCAGCAAAGATTTATAGTACCTCTTAAAAACTTAAAGCCAGTGTTTTATTAGCAAAATCTCTGTAGGAGGTGCTTGTGAAAAATTCAAAATACATATAAGTACTCTTCCTAGGATAAAAATCCCTGCATATGGGTAAGGCATAAAAAAATATTCAAACAACCCAAATTTAAATGTTATCATGGCCACATACATCTGAGATACAGTAGTATATAATAAAGAAGTGGTAAAACCAATTTATTTTCTTTTCTAATTTCCTCTTTCTAAGTGCTGATTATTTCTCTACATCATTTCCTTCAGCACCAAGCCTCAGTGCCATGGTTCAGTTGAAAAGGTAGTGTTAAGTTATAGGTTGGATTTTATGATCTCAAAGGTCCTTTCCAACCTAATTAATTCTATGATTCTGTGAAGCTCTATCAGCATGTTTATTGCTTCCATAATTATGCTGAAAAACATGGGAGAACCACAACTTTTTGAGGGAGATCTATTTTTGTCTATGTGAATGAAAACTAAATGTTATCCACCAAAATCATTGGTTGTGGATAGCCAGTATAAATCTTCTGTGCTCTCTGAATTGTCATGTAGCACTTAACTCCCTTTAATCTCTTTGTCTGTATTTTTCTTTATTAAGTCAGCATGCCAAGGTAGACAGACAACACTACTCAAATGTAACTCTTGTCAATCACTGCAGCCCTATCTCTCTGAACCAAAACAGTATTCTGCCAAATATTTCAAAGATCTTGGATTGGTACTGCAATCCAAAAAAACACAAGCTAAGAACTATGCTCAGTCTAAAGGAGATTAATTTTAAAAAATGCCTTATGGGAAGATAGGGATGTCTGTTAGGACTATTCATATAGTAAAATGGTCACCACTCTGAGACTCCTTAGGTTCTGAACGCCACTTCCACAAGGGTCAAGATTCCATCTCTCATGGATCTCTAAGCTTCAGTGATGTTTGAAAACCTCACTCCCTTTGACTTATCTAGGAATGACCTAGGCGTATCATGCAGTGTAGGTTCATGAATCTCAAACTACTATGGTAGAAAAACTGCACAAGTTCGTACAGACTTGATGTATGTCATGAAGTTTTTTGAAAACAGAAGGATTGATTGTAAAATAAAATTCCTAATGTTCCCATTTAAAAATTTAATTTTTTAATCTAAACCAGGTATGAACTGGCATAGACTGATTATGACTACAAACAGGCTGAAAAACACTGGTTTAAGGTTTAAGGTGCCTGGCTTCTCTTCAGCATGAAGCCTGCAAAACCTGAGACTTTAACAATTTCACTCCTGATTTGTTAGGAAGAGGTGAGGAAAATGGAAGTGTTAATTTGTCAGCATGGCAACCAGATGAGGGTAAGGATAGGTGAGAAGAATCCCACCGAAGGAGCAGGGAAACAGGAAAAACTGAAAAAATAAAGAAGAATTCAAGAGCAGTCATAAAGGTAGTCCAGCCCATTTGGTTTGCTTGCCAACTTTTTAGATTTAGTTTTCAGGGGCAAGAAAAGTAATCCATCCACAAGCACCAAAGAAGCTAGTAAGTAAATGACCATTAAAGAATATATATAAATACAGAAACAACTTCAGTGAAACTCTAAGGAGAATATTTAGGTGTTCAATAAAGCTCAAATCAGTGAATAGATGCAAAGGCTGAAAGAAAATTGCTTGAGGTGTTTCATCACATTTAGAAAGATTTTTATACTTTCTTCTTGGTGACAAGCTCATCAGAATGCCTTAAAAGTACTTAGACTGTCAAGTTCCACTACCCTTATTGGATTTTTTTCTGAACTTCCCACTATTTCTGATAGTTGAACATTTTTCCTGGTTTTCTATTTAGTGTAGTTACTTTATTTGGTATTTTATCAATGTTGTTATACAGCTAAACTAGTCCTTTTCCCTTTCTAGAGGTCATGCTTTCATTTTGCTATGCCAAACAAACCATAGTTTATTTCATTTTTCCTCACAACAGGCTGCATATTGACCCTTGCTTGTATCCTTTTCCCTAAACACTGTGTTAGAAACACTCCTACTGAAAAAGAATATAGCATGCTAAGCAAGGAATCCTGGGATCTCACCGTCCCTTTCCTTGGAAACATCTTTTTTCATAACTCTCAACTTGTACTTTTTCTGTTACCAACTGTTACACTTAATTACCCTAATCTTTTGTCATTTCCAACTAAACAGTTTTAAGTTAATAATGAATTTTCTTTATACCACTCCCTAAGGATATGACTGAGCAGCTGTACTATTAAATTTCATCTCATACCTTGCAGGCTATTCCACAAGGTGACACAGCTTTTCATCTGTGTTTTTGATTATGCTGAACAACTTTGTTTTATCAGCAGGCCTCATTAGTTCTCTTCTGCCAAAGACTTTAATGAAAATATTAAATTATATTGGTCCAAAGACTGATCTCTGAATCTCTGTAACTTTCCTCCAAACTAATGATTTTCTTTTCAGAGCAGGCCAATGCAATTTCCTGTTTAACCACTTTAAAGCCTTTACAAAATAGATTTTCAAATAACTGTTTCAAATTATTTTCTGATGTGTTATCTTTGCTTAATCCATGAGGTGTGGGTTGTGGTTTTTTTAAATTCTACCACTTACAATGAAACTTGCTACACAGGTAGTGAAAGAACATGGGGCACTTCTTTCATTATTCAAGGGAAAAGGTTAGATAACCTGGTTTGAAAAAATTAATTTGAGTTTCACTTCCATCCTAGTGGAGGCAGTTTTCATATTATAGTCTTTCCTCCACCACTGTTTAGTTTACCTCAAATTATAAGTTCTGTTGCCCTAGATGAAAATTGAAAACCTAGTTTAAGAGTTCTGCCTAGACATCTCCAAATCTCTAGTTTCACAGGATGCTATCTTTGTTTCTTCACCTTATTTTTTTTATTGGTGAAGTTGAAGAACACTGAAGTTTTTGGGTTACTTGTTTTACAAAGTTAGACCAAATTTTCAGCAATTCTTACTCTTAATTCTTCCATGTATATAAGAGCTAAAAATTAGCCCATAAAACTGAGAAAATATTGTTGCATTTCTGAATACTTCGGCTAGTCCCTGGCTTTACTACAGCAAATACTTCAGGCTTTCTCCTTTGTTTAATACACAAGTTCTATCTTTTTTGTATATTTGATCTAATTACTTTCCAATGTATTTAACTTCATTCATTTGACTTTATGAAGTTGACCACTGAGTTGTTGTTATTTTGCAGCCGACATACTCCATCTGTTTTTTATTTACAGTGAGCCAGTCTTTAGTAACTCTTATTATTTATCAAAGATAAATCTGAAGCTATCAACATCTTTTGTATTTTATGTGAATTTGGAGAAATGTTAGCTATCACATATGCAGATGTACATGGCAGTACACTTATTTTCTGATCTTCATAAGATAAATTTAATTCTGACATCATTCCAATAAACTCCCAGCTATCAAACCCACGCAACTAATAGCAGAATGATGGAAGTTTGATCAACATCCAACTATGGCACAACCCCAACTTTTTTTTTAATGAATCTTACCATACACTTCTTGAAGTAATTTTCACATAAAAACCTTTTTTCTGTACCATCCTTACATTTTTGAAATCTACTGCACCATAAACACTATACCCCTGCCTTCAATTGGAAAGCTCTGGTCTTCCCAAGACTACTATCCTACCATGAATTTCTGCTATGTCTTTTATGACCAGACTCAAAAGATTACACACAACCCTCTCATTAACTCCACTAGCCACCAACTGCAGTCAGTAGCAGGTCTTTGTCTTTCATCTCCACACCTTCTCTTCCCTCCAAGAGCTGAAAACTACAATCTGTGACAAAATCCTGATCTGTGATAACAATAAATGCCAGTGAAAAAAGAGTTACCAAACCACCTCATTCACACACCCTTCTGCAAAAGGTCCATTTCTTTTTCATTAATTCCCAGCTTGCTGATTTTGTACAGTGTTAACTACAGTTCATGGTCTCCAGAATTATATTCCACTTTCCTGCAAATATATTTTACAGAACAGCTGCTTCAGAAAACAAGCACTTTCTCACAAGAGCTATAAGGTTCAAAATATTTCGGAAAAAGCAGAGATGCAAAATACCAACTTCATTGTCTGTCACAGAATTTGAAAAATCTCCTTAGAAACAACTGGTTTTCTCTTGGGCAGGAGGAGGAAATGGTGCACCACACACCATTAGGAGACAGTAGCTTTAATAAAAACTCACACCACAGAGAGTACAGGTAAAGCAATGGTGTTTGCTTCCGTAAGCAGCAAACTGAGATACGTATTTTTGAGCTTGTGAAAACTGTGTAGAGTGGAATGTGCTTCCCCAGAGAATCAGTAAGAGATTACCAGGGTTGTAGCAGATAATCTGCAGAGTCCAGATCCAGAGGGGGAAGTGGTGAGGTAGCACGGGCAGCAATTAGCATGATGGGGAAGGCTGGAAGCCTGTTCCTATTTTGTCGGCGATTGAAACATGGACTTCACCATGTGGGGAATCTGGATCGTTTATTTAAAGGAAACAAGTCGGTTTTACACACTTCTTCAGGACACGGTACTTCTTTACATGGCAATTTCTACTAAGCAACCTGTCACACATTGCCACATCAGCAATGCACTTTCTGAATGTCCTTCTATGGGGTGATCACGGGCTGTTCACCCCTCTGTCAGCTTCTGGCAGGCTGCTCTCTGCAGGGGTCTGTCCTGTGGCATTTCTTCCCCCCAAGGTCAGGTGGAGAAAAGCCTTTGTGCTGCCATGTGCTCCTGCAGGCAGGTCTCACAGCCTGCAGCTCAACTCCATCCCATCTTTTCCTATACTATTTCACCTCCACAGCTTCAACTTCAGCATAACCATACTTCCCTGGTCAAGAGAGAGGAATGCCAGGGAATTCATCAGGACCAGCTGAGTCTGAATTTAATGTCTGCAGGAAAGAGGAAGGTCATGGGAATGCTGTAGGAAACTCCCTCCTGCAGGCACCAGAAACACCACTCTGATCCCCATCTGAAATCTCAGGATACCTTTTGCTTGCTGGTGACTTCCAGCAGGCCTGTGGATCACAGCAAATTGTTGTGAGAAGCAAATAGTGCTACCTTTTAAGGGAATTTGGACAGGATGTAGAAACAGACTGACCTGAATGTCATCCCACACCCTAGAGAAGTGCCCTAGCTACTGTAGGAATTATGTGGTTTGGTTTTTTTATTTTTTCTCCACAGAAAAACTGTATCTAGATCCTGTGAAAAATGAATTGGGGAGCTGGAATTTCAGCAGCGTATTATTGAACATTTATTAGTAGAACAAAGGCAAACACAGCGCTGGGGCGCTTAGCAATATTGCCAGAGGCGCCGTCCCATTCATTTTACCGTGAACTTAAGTACCTTCCCAAACTGTTACATATTCATTGAGCCCAAAAAGTAATTTACTCTTCACTCAACTCCCCCTTCCCCGGTCCCCGGCCCCTTCCACCAGCACGGCGCCGCTGACACCACCTCGGGTCTTCTGGTTCATCTCAGGGTTGAAGGCAGAAGTCCCTCTCCGGTTCCTCCTAATTTGTAGCTGACAGTTTTTTTGGGAGGTGTGAGTCCTGATGAGATAACAGACTTCCTGGGATGCATATGGTTATCTTCTTTGTTTCTTTGGGATGCCCTGTTCTCTGGCTCTGCGGTTTATCAACTTAAAAGACATTTGTTACCATGTATTTATTACTACGTTTCCTTAACATGTTACAACTATCTGAAGTTACAATTCACCCTTTGTTTCTACTTAACTATATTTTACCTTAACACTATTTCTACATAGTACATTACTACTTGTACATGTTAAATTCATATATGCAAAAGTCAACATTTATCATTCACTCATTTATCACAATCCCTCACTCGAAATTACAGTGCAGGACTAAAAGTCTTAATTAACAAGTCCGTTTAATCTGATTGCTGAATATTCTTTCTTGCTCACCACTTCAATGATTCGGAAGTCAGTAAATATATATCAGGTCTTAACACTCTAGGAATGCTACCCTATGACCAGTTAAGAGGATTTTGGAGGTTCAAGCCTTCAGAAAAGTTCTAGCTGCACATCATGCTCGGTAACCTTGAGATAAGCAACAACCATCTAAGAGCCATGAATGTATTTGTTAAGGGGTGGTAACAGAAGAAGAATTATACATATTACTCTTCCATTAAAAATGAACAAAAAATATAGTAGCACAATTGCTGCAGTTTCAGTGTGTCAGGTTTCTTTTGTCACCTCAAAAACTAAGTCACTGAATATATTTTGTTAGGGAGAAAAGAATTCTGAATCTAGATTTTTGTGATGCCTGCTTCAAGGGGGAAAACCCCCCAACGTATCATTCATTTTTCATCACATAAGACACTCACAATAGAGGCTGAAAAATTTACATATTAAATAACTATTATAAAGATGTTGCAATGATCATATACTTCCATTTTCTTCCCACTCTGTTACTGGACATAATTGCACATATGTACTTTTGTGATCGAATTGCCAAATGGAAACACCAGCTATTTGATTATCTTTCATGTTGCTGCATATGAAATTTGAAATACTGCATTTTATCTCAACATTATAAAATAAGGAAACAAATGCTTCAAAGCATCCAAGCTCAAAAGCTGGCTTTTACAGTTGGTTTATCACTGAAGTGATGGGTTTTCAGTTCCAGTTTCACATTGTCCAAAATAATAAGTAGTGTCATCAGTGTGTTACTTCCCACTACTGGTCCTGGTAGTGATCCATGTATAGGTAAGAATATATATTTTAATTGAAGGAATGTATAGTTACCATTGTTTAGCTCATATTTACAAAACCCAAACACACAAAAACTTCTGTTCATTAAACATATTGATTGACAGAGTTGTTGCTAATATTTGAAGCTATGAGATAAACTTCTACCATGAGAGCATAAAATATTAATCCTGTTATTAATGCAGAGAACAAAAATATACAGTAGATAAACCACACAACTAGTATTGACAAATCTGCTGTTTTCCTTTAATCTGACCTTGTGCTAAGCTTGCTGAAAATTTTGGATTAGACAGATTGTGTATTATTTTTAGTCTATCAGAAGCCAGCAAACATAATTTAAACGTAGCAGTAAAATAGCAACAGAAGCTATGCTGACCACAGAAATAAGCCACAGGAGATGGCCCTGCTTGCAGCCATAATGGGCCTTGCAGGACAGTATTGCCAAGGAAAAACTATATGACTCGTACTGAATCATTTTCAGTGGCAATGGTGGTCAGTGCTCCGCTTGCATATTGCCATTCATTCGTGTTAAGCAGCACCATTCCCCCACCAAACCAATGCATTGTGAGCACCCTGAATATGTACATCTCTTCTCTGCTTAAAGTGCCCCCAGTAGCAAAGGAGAAAGGAGAGCCAGCACCACCTTACAGAGTCTCTGGAAGGAAAACTACGTGTGAGCAAGTAGGACAAGGATTCAAATACAGATAATGCAGAACCATTGGCGTAACTCTTACCACAGGTCAGAGCTTGTGCCCCATGTACACTGTCTTAAAGCACTGAACTCTACTTACTGGACTGGAGATTTTAGATAGGGTTAAATTATAAAAGCCTAAGCCTTTTTAAAGGCTATTTCTTTTAAAATCCAATGTATTGGATTTTAATGTCACTATGGGTTGGTAATTCTCTAGGCATAGCTACAGACTTAAATTTTAACAAGGCTGTAGCCAACTTTCTCCAAACGAAGATGTTCTCTTTCTAAGAAAAAACCTCAGAAAATTATGTATACATTCCCAGAACAGCTGATAGTAGCTTCAGGAAATCTTCACTCCTAATCCTGAAATACCAAAACGTAGATTTCCTAATCTCTTATATTACATTTTACTGAACTTTGTACTGCTTTGTCATTTCTGGAAGCAGTTCACAGCGATCCAGCTCCAGAATCTGCACCCTCTTTCTGGGCAATATCCATGTTGTCCTGTTCTTTGCTGTAATTACTATCTGCTCCTTGATATATTCTTCCTGCCTTTACACATCTTTCCTGATCAGCCTCCTGATCACAAGGACTCCTGCCTTTCTTGGACTTTCACATCTGTGTTCTTACCTTACTTCCTACCTCCAAATGGTATATTTTTTCCACTGTGTATGGAGCTGTTGAGGAAAAAGACTTTGTGAGACTGAAATAAGTAAATAAACAGTCCTTCTTATTGTAAGTGGCCACTTAGGAAACTAGTTATTTTTCTCAGCCATGTAGAAGCAGCCTTGCTTGGAGACACATTTTTCATGTGGTGTACTTAGGCTGGTCTCTATGGACAAAGCGGCAGAGAGAAAAAGTGACTTTTCTTCCTGCTTCTAAAGCAAGGAGTGAAACAGTAGAGAACAACATATGTGTGAGAGAGGAAGGAGGAAGATAATCAATTTAGCAAAAGAATCGTGCAAATCGTCCTCCTAACAGATCATTATTGAAACAGGCTCCTTCAAAAATGCCATAGTAGACCTTGTTTGAATCAAATAGGAACATATTCAGAGGTTCTAGAGTGATATTGGCCTCAAAACCAAACATTCTGAGATCAGAGTAGGGGAGCATATCATAAAGGGAAAAAGGAAACTAACACTGGACAGCTAAGTTCCCAAGCAAGGTGGGTACCAAAATCTGTATAGATCTCAACTGTGGGCAGCACATCTTCCTTCTTCCAGGGATCAGCTTGTACTGATTTTGCTTGTGGGAAGTCATCCTGAACATTCAGAATGTGGCATTATATGCCAGTAGGCCAGTAGGCCTCATACTGAGCGACCAGTAGGAAAGATTTTTCCGGTTTTGCAAGTTAAATTAAGAAGTGCAATACAACTGATGCAAAATGGCTAAGGAAGCAGTAGGATGATACAACCCCCTGCCAGCAGTTATAAAATTGATGTATCTACAGTGTATTTCTTATGAAGAAACACTGATCATAACTTGTCAGCTTGTGAACACTTTAATTTGAACCATGGATCCATTACACTTTTTAAAATTTAAAGCACCCTGGCGTACAGACCATCTCCACAATAAGCATGAAAATGCAAAAGGATTTTGATCATTACTAGATTTTGATGACACAGGGGCTCACAATTTAGTAAAAAGAAGGATTTGGATTATTATTGGGGGTTTTTTTAACAAGATCAGGCCAGAGAGTGTAGTCTTTTCAAAAGTACAGGAAGTAGGACAACTTCCCATCTCATTAGAAATCACAAGTTCTTTATAGTCCCCTTTAAATCCTGCAACTTTTAAAACCCTTGAGTATATACAGATGTGTCTGTCATCAGTTTACCTTCTCAAATTTATATGATCATAAATGAAAATCACTGTCACCTGTTATCAGTCTTTGAATTACTGAATTCATCAAACCTCCCTGGGCATAGCAACTTCAAAATCCCACAAGAACATAGTGCAGTTAGGAACTGAGACTCCCTACGTGATAATAGAGGCTAAACTGAAAACAGAAGGAAAAAATACCAACTTCTTTTTTAGCCTATTTTAGCTTTCAGTAAGAATAACTTAGCAATCATGACCCTGAGGCTGGAAAACTGTACAAGGTCTGGGACCAGGAGTTCTCTGAGTGGAACATTAATTTCAATGAAGTATCAGACAGATCTTAGAAGAAAAAACACTTTTAAAAAAATACTTCCCAGCATTTAGAGCTTGTGGGATTTATTGGCATTTTACAACTGTTGCATCAGTTTACCCACCCATCAGCACCTTCTCATGGCATTTTGTGCTTCCAGCCCAGCAAGGATACATTCTGTTCAGAGGTAAGGGTTATTATTGTGGCGGTATGCAAGCACTGAATATGTGGCCAAGGGAAATTATATTATCCCCTTTCTAGAAATGCCTAAAAATCAAAGGAATATGATCCCATGCCACCTATAGTAACTTTGACAGCCAAAGTCTAAGTTAGTGGTCAGACTAGAAAACCCCCATAGGTCCCATCCAGTCTAATTTATTTTACAAGTCTGCGATGCTTGTCTATATCCAAAGTTAAACCCCCTCTTCAGAAGTAAAGTAAGTTTGACTTCTTTTTTCCATGTCTTTGCTGTTTATATAATTTGTGGAAATATCCAGCAACTATAAAATCACTGTACTGTGAACTCTTAGCGTCAATTCCTCATTTCACTCAAAATATCTTCTGTGACTAGAATTAAGGTCTTTAGTGCATTTTTACTTAATTCCTCACATATGAAAACAAGGATAGTAGCAGTACCCTGACTCACAATATAGTACAAGGGCATTATAAAAATTGTATAGGACATATTAGGCTAATTTAAACTTAATATTAACATATCCATGGATGCCTACATAGAATCATATGACTTCATGAAAGGAAGAGAAAAATCTTAAACATTTAAATGGCTAAGAAAAAGTTATTTTGCTGAAGTCTACAAACATCGTAAGAACTTGCAAACTGGTAATATTATAGTAATATAAGAAATTCATGTCTTTGATCTAAAAAGGTATGATAAAATTGCAGTGTTGATCTTCTCTGCTAATAGTTTACTCCTGGCAAGAAAAAAAGATTGTAGATAAAATTCTTATTACTAAGGAAAAAAAAAAGATGCGTAAGCACAAAGTGCAGTAAACACAGTCTAACCACATTCATTTTTAGAAACACTTTGTATATATTTTACAGATATTTATGGTGTATACAGTTGATTTGATTTCTCAGATACAAAGGATGTTAAAGCAATACATTCTTCATGATCTGTAGCAAGTATTTTTTGCACAGAGCACTTCTCTATAAACAGACTTCTGTACCTGAAATGAGTCTTGTGAAAATCAGTGTGCTTCTGAGAAGACACAGAGCTTTCCAATGCTTAAGAGCCTAAAGATAACAACGTGTGCATGTTATAGTACCAGAGCCATATTTTCAACCCAGTATGAAACCACATTTGGTTTTGACAACCGTATGAAACATATCAGCCTTTCAAGGATCACAGGCCACCTGTTGTGCTTGTTGGTGAGGTAAGGCTCTCAGTCATCAGTGAATATGTGAAGAGTTGTAATTGTAATGCAATTTATGTAATGTAAATAAATGTAATTGTAATTTTGCAGTTTCAGGATTTTCATTGTTCCTTTTTTTTAACCATAACTCGCTTTGAAGAACAGCAACAGGACAGAATAATCTTTTATTCCCTTAACAAAGAAAGGTACATTTGATTTCACTTTAATGGAAATTTGTTCCTTAATGGAAAAAATTATCATATTTTAGATAATATCACCCCAGAGCAATTGCATCTAATTATACACATTAGACCTTGCAGAATATCTGTGAAAATTATATCTTCTCCCTTACAAGTATCAGTCACAATACTTCTGGCTGACCCCTTTTCATGTTGCAAGAAGAAAGAAAAAGCAGACCTTAAATCTATGCAAGCTCCTCTCTTCCCTAAATGAATGCTCATGCGTGATCTTTTGATAGTGGTGGTAAAAGACCTGTATAACAGCAGCAGCAGTGACACCCAACGGTCACTCACAAATTATACTTTCAACACGGATAATGAGCTACATACTCTGCCACTGAAAGTGAATAGCTCAAAGCAGTAGTCCAAACTGAATTTCACATCCATGCATTTCTCATCATAACTGTGCTACAAACATGTATTTTAAGTTCATTTGAATTGATCTTTTATTTGGATCAGTCAACAATAACAGCCAAAATAAAAACAAACTGCTAGCAAACAAAAATCGCAGCCTGTTAAATGCTTATACATCGTAAAATATTTCTGCACCTGTAAGACATTTTAAAACAGGGAATGTAATGGGGAAGGAAAAAAGACTAAGAGTACTTTAAAATGGTTGTTTCAAATAACAGTAACAATTCCAGGCATCATACGAAGTTCCTTATTAAAAGTTAATCAGTTAACAATTACTGCTCTGAGTGACACATAATTGTCTTTTTTTTAAGAATCTATGAGTTGTGATAAAGCAATGTAAACATCATGAATGTTATCAGTTTTGATGTTACAACAGAAACAAGCTACTCTCAACCCTAGTGATAAGGATGCTGACCCTGATCAATAAATTAAACATAGATCATTGAGGTTTACCCTCTGTCTCTCATCTAATTTACTTGCCAAACAAGATGCACCTAGTAAAAGACATTTCATGTTAGTGAAATGGTCAGTTACAGACCAAATTCAAAGTGTCTCTGTAACACCTAGCCAGGATTAATACGGAAGCTGGAGAGAAGTAAGACAACTATTTCTGACACCAGAGGACTGAAATTTGCAGGAATTTCACACCAGTAAAGGGAACTGTCAATCCAAAACCACTTTCACAATCAACCATGTGCAGCAAATTCTTCCAGGACAGATTCTGTCTGCGCTGTCAATTGTTTTCACCAGTTTGGGAAATAAAGGACACCACAAGGAGGATTTATTCCCTCATCTTTACTAGCATATCCTGGAGGCCACCTTCACTCCCACACAACAAATGGCACAAAGCCAGGAGGTTGCACAGCCGTAAAGTAGGTAGAGCTGAGCTTGTATCTTCCTTTACCCTCATGGGTGCATAGTGAAGGTATTACCACCACCTCTGTGAGTGCTGTTCTCTACTTACTGATAAACCTTGTAAATTCAAGCCAGATCAAACATCTCTGTAGCTGACTTTTATTCTAGGTACTCTCATGAGATTACAGATGCAAGGCTAAACTAGTGCTTCTTCCTCTAAGCCCATAATAGTTTAATTTTGTTGCCTTGTAAAATTGTGTTGCCTTGTTTTCCTCACACCTTTACGAGAAGTAAATAGTATAGAATAAAGACCTAGAACAAATCCTCAAACAAACACATACTCCCATTAGGGATATTTTGTACAAATCTGGTTACCAATATTTTCAAATGGGAGAAATTATAGAAGTCACAAAAAATACACATGCACAATATGTGATACCACACATGCAAATAAAGTCTAAATCAATTGTAAGAAAATGTCATTCAGTAGGAAGAGAAACTGCACTGTGAACTTTTCCAGCATCCTGCATCTTGTCAAAACTAAATAGTGCTGAATCTTTCAGCACCTCAGAAAAATTTCTTCTGGCTTCAACTGGCCTTTTTATTCAATTGCTAATTAGTAGTTTTCTGCTCCATAAATTAGAGAAAGACAGATTCAGTGGATGGACTGTTAGGTGGATAAGGAATCGGTTTGGTGGTCACATCCAGAGAGTAGGGAACCCATGGGTATCTCACGTATTTTAATATGACCAAATGCTGGTGCTGCACCT
>VWZW01002532.1:0-80955 GCA_013397115.1 Edolisoma coerulescens
GCACTTCCCTGAACCCTTTGGATGATATTGAAAAAGAAACTATTTTTCTCAAAGTATCACCTTGAAAAGTCCAGTTATGGTAGTGCATATTTCTCTTGTTATGAATTAGACAATGTCTGGTATGATGGAGACCTAAACACACCTGTTAGGTAAAAGACTGAGTTTTAAGACCTACATCACATGAAATCTGCATCTCCCAATAAATACTGAAATATGCAGCTGTTGTTATCCTCTTATGGAACAATTTTCTATGGACCAGAAATTTGAATTAAGGATTAAAGAAACTTTTTCCCAAAAATGTTTTTTGAATTTCTGAACTCTCGGTAAAGAAACTATGTAGTCAGAAGTCATATCTTATGGTAAACCAAAATTTTTGTTGTTGCTAAAAGCCTCAAATAGATCAAGATTTGCACCAAAGTCATAAAAGACTGTAAGAAGAGGCATTCAAACAAAAAACAAGCTTTGGATTCTGGTGAGAGGCAATATTGAGTTAGTTGCTTCAGGAGAAAGAGCTACTGAAAATCAAAACCTTAAGCCCAAAACCTCCCAATGAGAAACAACTGGTTTTGGCTTAGTATGTGTTTATCAGTTCTTAAAATTCCAGTTTCATGTCTCCAAACTCATAAAACAACGAAGAACACCTTTAATATTAGCAGATGAATATGGTGCTATCAAAAGGCAGCTCCAGTCAAACTGTTGATGACCTGTATGTTAGAAACTGGTTTAAATTATCATCTTCTATCAACATCACATAACACCATGATCTGACTTCTCGAGAGTGTGAATGAGGTAGTGTTAAATTAAGATTTCTAACTCCATTTAGTCCCTGCACAACAAAATGTTTCCATCCATGCTAGTAATCACATGGATCACATTTCAGGACTAATGTTATGGTTTTGCTAAAGCAAAGGAACTCCAAACTGGATTTTCTTGCACACAGATTTTCTCACACACAGATTTTCTCACTGATTCCCACAATATGAATATACTTAAAGTGTGCTGAAAATGGGTTTGGCACTATGCACACTGTCTGGTAAAACAGTCCTTCACTTCAGCTGTCTATAGACTGAAAAGCAGACTGAGAAAAGTTTAACTGTTGAGAAGGCAGATAGCAAAAGAAACTTGAACGCATTAGAAAAACTTAGCTGCAAGTGTGATGAAAGACAACTAACTTGTTTCGGGAGTCTTTATGTCTGTTAATTATAGCGATGACCCATTGCTTAGAATTGATAAACTGAATTTATAATCTAACATTACAGGATTTCTTTCTTCCTGAACTCATATGAAGTATCATCACTTACCTTGAAAAACAGCATTTTTACCTTATAACATATTGAATTACTGAGTCTGTTAATTTTTTTCAATGTTAAAGAATGCCTAGCAATAAAACATGTTTAACACATTAAATGGTCCCAGTGAGCCAAATACCACCCTTGGCCACTCAGTGGGAAGGGTGGTGTGTTCTCCAGATGACAGTGGATCAAATTGTCATGGTACACAGAGATTCATCCAGAGATTCTGGGCACCCTTAATTCCCAGGCATGCCAGAGGGGCTTAGAAATTTTTAACTTGTGAGGCTTCTAGATGAGGTGCTGGCATAGGGGTTATTCAGACTGATGAGCTCTGTTCACAATCTTCCTTTCAGGGAGGTATGAGACCTGCCATCTAGCTCAGGAACCATGCTTCCCTCCTGGGCAACATTCCGCCAGTTACAATTCCAGAAAAATGAAATATATAGCCTCTTAGTAAATTAAAATTAAAAAAACCCCGGTACTTTTAACTTGCAAAGTTAGTGATGTTTTCTTCATTGCACTGGTCAGGTTCCAGTGCAACATGAGGTGACCTGGAGACACTGCTGGCCTGAGAGTTTGATATAGAACCAGCAGGAGGGACTCGTTCCTCTATAACAGCCCTTAGTTCATTAAGTGTTGCTAGAGTCCCTGAAAATTTTTCAGAATTGAAAATTCAAAAATTCTATATTGTGGGCCACAGGATAGGTGACAATATTTTGGCCTGTCTTCTTCATCTCCATGAAAATCTCATATAGTTCAGATTAATCAAACCTTAACTAGACAAGAGTGAGTCAGCCTTCTCTAATGCCATCTGTCCTAGGGGGCTGATCTCTAGTAAACACATACCTGTTTTCTGCTCCCTTTCCTTGCTGACATTTTCCCACCCAGATCTTTACCTACTCAACTGCTGCTCTTTGCCAGGCTTTCCCATATCTCTTCCCTTCCAGTAGCAGGTCACTCCTGGGGTTGCCCTGAGGACTCATGTGCAGATTTCCTCCCCCTCTCCTGCCTCGATTTTGTTGACTTCACTGTCGGGGTTTCTGTTTCTCTTGAGAGAGTTTATGACCATCCAGAAATTACCTCTGCTAGGAAATTATTCTTTTCCTTAAAGGAATGTGTTCTTAAAAACAACACTAACCTTTCAGGGTAGACTCATGGGATGACTAATATTCTGGCATACTATCAGCGGTTCATATTCTCTCCTCTTTCTCTTTCCTTTCAGTTCCATTGTGTGGATTTTCTAACTCTCTTTAGAGCATAATTGGAAAGCATATCTTTGTTTATTTCTTTCACCACACAGTTTTTTCTCTCTAGCTCATTTTCGTGCTCTGGGAATACAAAGTTCTGTGAGCCAATAACAACGGATAAGCAGTTCTTTAATGACCATTTTCTTTAATTTCTCAAGGTTCTGTCAGATACAGTTTTTGTCTTCCTCATTTTTTGCCATCTGTGGTGAAGATAATGCAAGCCTTAGGATTTTTCAGTAGACATCTGTAATAATTCTCCCCTTTCCTTCTTTCATCTGCAGAAATTGAGCTCAGTCTATCCTCTTCAGAATTAAAGGGTTTGGAAAGTATCGACAGTATAAATCTCTGTTCCTTTTCTCTCATCTAGCTGAAATGGTGTGGGCTTTGTTTCACTTTTTACTTTTTTTTTTGTGAAGAGGGCCAGAAGATTACTGGGATGTCACCAGTCTCCTCTGCTAAGCTGCATAATTGCCAACTTGAAAAGTTTCCTGGATGCGTCTCTTTCCCAGCACATGCTGTTCTACTGTTCACACCATTTATTCTAATACTTGTCAGGCATGCAGTGCTTTTTTTTTTTTTTTAAATTTTTTTATTAATACTAATCAGCCTGAAGAACCCATGAGGATAAGTGTTAGTGCATTTTGAAGGAAGGCATATTCAGAATGATTAATTTCTGAAGGACAAAGGGGTGAAAGCCATTGCACCTGCTGGCTTCCAGAGCAGGTAAAGTCACAGAGGTGACTTCAAGGCCAGGTTTCCAGCAGTGTTGACCTCCTGTATCTTCTGCTGCCTTTGGCTGGAGTGCAAGGAGGTGGCCTGGTCCTCATCTGCTTGGGAACAGTGGACTTGCACTAGCATGAGGCATCCCTGTGACCTCTTGGCTGAGGCCAAGAGGATGCTGGGGACACAGCCTTGTAGGGGGCTTTCCAGATCATTGACCCAAGGCCAGCTGCAGTAGATAATTCTGGCAGCTGAGTGGACTCCTCCAAGAACGGTCTGAGAGCCCACTTTGTTTGCCTCCATCTCCTCCATTTAGTCCCCGTGCTGGGAATCTCATTTGCATCCACATCGTTCCGCTCATTAGAACTTTTCTTCTGACATCTAGCCTATCTTTTATGCATATGGGCTGAGCTGCAGAAAGCACAAAGGGGTGATTAACAACAGTGTGTTTTACTGGCTGTTTTTTTTTTTTATGGTTCTTCAATGCTTAGTTTTTTCCTAAACAATTAAAAAATGTTGTTTGTCATGATCACTTCTTTTCATCTCCATCCAGAAGTGAGTCTCCTCCTAGCATGCCACTTTGTCCCATCTCATCAGCTCAATGCTGTTGTAGGATGAATGAAGTACAATACACTTTCTGTGGGACAGCTGCTCTTGGGAGCACAGAAGCAAAAGTGGCTCAGAGACAGAGACATGCTTGTAACATGGAGACTCCATCAAATTGCACTTTAGAGATAACAGTGGGGGAACAAATGAGCTCCAGAACAGTTTGGGTAGCTTGGAATCATTCAGGAATCCCACACGAAATACCACTACTGCCTCTTTTATTGCTCTGCTGTTGGGAATGTAAGCAGCACAAGCAGGTGGATGGGAGCCCCAGGGAAGTAAAAAAGAAAGGCATTGTCCATCAGGACCCTTTGACAGTGTCATTCCCCTCTGTGGTCCAAGATGAGCGAGGACAGACTTCGGGGCACACTGCAGTGTGCCCCACAGCTGGCAGAGGGGATCAGTAGCGTGCTGTCCAGTTTGCTCTGCACCTGTTGTGAATGCCTTTCTGCTTGGCTCACTTTCCTTTTCCTTGATCTGATGTAGTTTTTACAGATGAGGCATTCATGGAGAGATTCCAACAGACCTCTAGTAACTTTTTCCATTGAATAATGCTTGATCCTTTTAAAATTGTTTCAAATAAATATGATAATTAATAGAGATAGTAAAAAAATTTGGAACATAAGGCATTTTTGGAGGATGAGCAAAGACCACCCAGTATACCACGTATCTTCCCAGCCCAGCTCTAGCCAATTGCTGCACAAACAGCTCTAATATTACAATCCTAACTGTTTTATTGGTTATGTCTAGATTTGCCACAGTCATAATTAAAAATTTTGCTGTACTTGTGACCAAAGAATCACAGAGCATCCCAGAAATGATAGAAATCAGGTCTGCTAGGAACTTTAGCTAGGAACATTATTTCCGTTGCTTTCATGACCACTTGACATGCCTGACAGACATTTGTCTAACTTGTTCTTAAAAGTTTTGTGTCTGCCATTGTGCTGCTTTGGTCTCCCAGCTAAACCAGTGTTGCACTACAACAATCACCCCTCAACCAGTGCTGTTGCCTAACAGCAGGAATTCTTGGTCTCAAAAGTTTCCATTCTGTTCCTTTAATGAAACTGGTTTTGGGATGATAGTTGGAACTGGGGATTTGTTTTACTCTTCCTGGGTAAAAAAAGTCACCCCAGAGTTTCATTGCATAAAGCCCACTGACACAAACTAGAGGTACAATTTCTCACCTATGCATTCAGAAGTAGATTGGTTTTGCCAATTGCAGTAGCAGCAAGGATAGCCTTGAGAATCTGCTTCTCCTTTCTTTCCATATAAGGCTTTTTATCTATATAGGTGCTCCTAGGAGAAAGTGCTCCCAGTGCTCTGGTACCTTTGCCAGACTCTAAGTGTATTAAAATGATCACTTTCCATTTCCTTGAGTGTAGCCCCAAAACAGCAAGATCAGAAGGAAGGAAATGAGTTCACCCCTCTGCCATCTGCAGTTTTATGTCCCTCCGTTTCCCACCCACCTCCTTGCAGGCAAGGAATATGATTCCCGCTCAGAGACTAATAACTGCATGTGAATTTGGTGGGGGAGGGGGAGATTTTCCAAGATGCTGAGCTCTAATAGAGAATTTCCTGCCATGCTTCTGCTCCTGAGGTAGTGGGTCTCAGCAACAGCACATTGCTAAGGCAGGTCTGACCAGCTGCTGTGGTGAAAAGAGGATGTCTCTTGGGAAATGCCTGGCTTCTCAAGACTGGTTTTATAAACCAGGTCTGAAAGACAGCCCAGTGCCAGTGCAAGTCTGTGGAGAGCCCACTTTTGGTAAGTCCATGAAAGGAAATGCCTCATCAGAGGTGAGAGACTGAGCTGATTAGCTGCAGCCTCTGAGCAGAACCAAACCACTGCCCTGTGCAGAGCACAGCACCATCATCTCATCTCCAGATGACACAGGCTGTTCCTGCATTCCAAAGTTCATATCCAAACAAAAAAATAAATACAAGAGTGCAATCCTTTAGCCATCTGGTAAATGGAAAATTCAAACTTTGCCATAGAGGTTGCTAATCTCCTCCTGGCAGCTGGGGTGCTGACCAGACATCCTGATGCAAATCCAAGCAGCAGAAGGCAGGCACACACCTGTCAGGAAACGAGACGAAAGCGTGCCTCTTCCGACTGCTCGGCACAAGCAGCCAGGATCACCTCCCCAGAGCCAAACCCCTCATGTCTCAAAATGCTACGTAATACAGCTGGCAGCTCCAGTCTGTGGAGCCAGTGCTTTTCAATCGGACTGTCACCGGTGTATCGTCCTTGCCACATCCCATGGTTGTTCATTTATGTGGTCCACATGTCTTCCGAGTTGTGGATGCTACACAAATCTGAGGATAATGGGCAAGGCAAGTTTTCATTCCCTCTTTTATGAGCATCCTGTCCTCAGCAAGAGGACAGTGAGGTGGGAGAGGAGTAGAGGAGACAACTGGGTTTTATTTTTGCTGTGTCCGCAGAGGGGCAGAGATGAGGAGTAGAAGGAAAGGCAGCAAGCAAGTGAACAGTTGCTCCTGTTTTAAAAAGAAATATTTAGGCTCCTGTCTCCAGGGATCTGGGTTATGAGTCCTGAAGGAATGGGGGAAATTCCTAAAATCTCAAGGTGCAGTACCAGAAGCAACATGGGAAGAGTAGCATACCCTGACTGAAAGCCCTGATGACATTTGTTGGTTTCCCACTCAGTGCTGGCTTTTTTTAAGCTCCTGCCAGCTTACCTCACGCACTGCATGGTGAACTGAAGTCAGACTCCTAAAACTTTTATCTTGTGAGGCTCAGAGCACTCTAGACCCTCTCTGGACTTGATCCAGTACATATCTGATGAGGAGTAGATAGACTGGAGTGCCTGACAGCCACAATCCATGCCATCAGTAAGAAATCAGTGCTAGGCTGGTTTCAGTCTATGGCAACAGCAAACCCAGCCTGCTTCAAAGTGCTCTGAGGGACGTGCCTGCCTTTAGAGCATGGCTGGCAGGCAGGAGCTCTGGGCTCTCCTTGTCGTCATTCGCTACATGGAGTGCAGCTCAGGGTGACAGGAGAGCTCTGACAAGCCCTGAGGCCGGGTCTGGGGGGAACCTCTGGCTGCTGCTGCTGGCAAGGCAGGCAGGGCTGGAGCTGGCTTTTGGCCAGGGCTCTGCCCTCCAGAACTGCATCCTGTGGGAAGCTTGGCCCAGGCAAGAGCTCTGCAGCAGAAAAGACTCACCTGCTTGGCCTGGCTCTTTAATCAGGAAAGGATCATTTTCTGTGAAGACCTGTGTCCACAGGTAAAAGGAAATGTCAGAATGGATAGCCAGAAATAGGTGCCTGATTTGAGCCCAGCTCAGGTGGGGATGTTTTTTATTATCAGCAGCTAATGCATTGGAGGCAAAAAAACGTGAGACCTATCCTGTTTATAGACTTTCACTTTAACAAAGTAAATTTGCTTTTTCTGCTTTTTGTTTCTTACGTATCTCTCTAAATGGGGATTCTATCTGTAGCATTTTACAGTTATGAAGGATGGAGAAACAGTTCAGAAACTGGCATTATGTTCCCTTGTTTTCCCATCCTATTCCCATGGAGATTTAGGGAGGAACTGCTCCAGACACAGCATTTGGCAGGGTTTGNTTTTTTTTTTTTTTTTTGAGCCCAGAAAGCTCTGTTTCTGTTTGATCCTGATGAGACTGGTGTTGAGGAATTTGCCACCAGTAAAAAGGCCACTGAGCTTTCGGGGAGGATGAGACCGCAAACATTCGCTGCTGCTCCTGGAAGAGAAAGGCTCACGGCATGCACAGTAGCCTTATTTAACCTGTGTGCTGCCCCTCAGGCATCCTGACAGCAGAACCTGCGGCGATGGCAGAGCAGCGCTGCTCCGAGCCTGCAAAAGCCATTAGGACATTCTGCTGCCGCAGGGACTGGGGCCAAGCAGCCAAGACAATCTGCCTTAGAATGCAATCAAACACGAGTTTCTGCTCTGAAGGCTGGAGGGGAATGCCAGGAGGACAATTTGAGTGCTAGCAGGATGTCTGGCCCTGGGGCCAGGCAGCGTGCCAGCCTGCACCGACCCGCTCGGCCACCGCTTGCCTGCCTCTGTCCAAGGAAATTCTGGGTCATTTTAAGAAGATTTGTAAACCAAGACCTTTGGTCTTCCAATATTTAAAAGATACCCAAACTGTTACTGTGGCTACTATAGCTAAGTGCAAAAATCACACCAAATTCTAACAAATATAATGGCTTACCTTGAATTACCAGGATCAACGTCTAAGGGAAAAATGGCAGTGTTCCAGTGTTATCACATTTGTTTACAGTTTAAGACACATTCAGCATAGATTCAGGGTATTTTCAGGCTGCAGAAAAGAAGGTTTACAAATACTAACAGGCTGGGCACCTGTTAGACCTCTTGCTGGTCTCTATCCAAGCTTGGATCCAACTGCTTTTCACCATCAAGGTGAAATTCCAAGCTGCAGCAGTGCTGGAAATTTGCTCGTCATCCATTTTTCCTCTAGTTCCAGGAATGAAATAATACTATAAAAAATGCATCAAAACAAGCCTGGAAAAATATTTGCTGTAGTGCAAAAACCAGGAGATAAGAAGACTCATGGACCACAGCAACTTCTGTGCATATATACCCAAACTGAATCACATTTAATTGGCAATTATTTCTTCCAGACTAATTTTTCTGCAACAGTTGAACTACTACATTATTTGCTCTAATGTCTGTGTGTTTCTCTCTAAGACAGGTCTTCTTTGTACTCTCCTCTATAGCAAAGGACAGTAATTCTTATACACGATGTGATTTATTGTCTCAGCCGCTCTTAAGCAACACAGGCTTATTGTCAAATTGGTCTGCTGAATAAAATTATTAGTTGAATAAATCTGAGGAGTGCAAAAACTCAGTGAAACTTCTCACCAATATTTCACAGTCTCCTGTCTGAATAAAGCTCTTTTGCTCAGACTTCTGAACAGCTGAGTCCATATATTTTACAACCCCAGCATTGCATACATTGTTTCTTTCAAGCAGACATCCCAGTGAAATAAAGGCAAGTGAATCCGGATTGCTGGCATTTGCAGTGGGAAAAGAGAAAAGCAGCTGGTAAGAGCCCTCAGTGAGTTTGTGTCTCAGCAAGCAGCGCAGCCCTCACTGTGGCTGTGCCCAGGCTCCTGGGGTGCTGCCTGTGGCTCTGACACGGGGAATGGCAGACAGCTCTCAGTCCTAACAGCCATCCCCCTATTTTATACCTCAGGTCTTTTCCTTCATGCCCCGTGCTGTCAGAAACCGGGTTGCTGAGCCACCACCCCCAGCTGGATATCATTGAGGGTGCCCTCTCCCTGGTACAGAGAGGGACTTGCTGCCGTTTTAGTTATTCAGGGGTGACCATTTGTTGTGGTTTAGGAATGGTGCTCCCCAATTCAGCGCTTCCACTGACACTCTCCAAACCACGCACCTCTCTCTTGCTGGTTTGACACAATAAAATACTCACTGGAAAAAAGAACCTTCAAATCATTCCTGTTTGCAGATGTCAGGGAAGATGAGCTTTGCCCCGACAGCATGTGTTGGTCTCCTATCCAGTGGTGGCTGTGGGGGTGGTCCAGCCTTGCCATAGCAGGGCTGATGGGGGCACAGCCAAGCCCCCCATCTTGCCTCGGAAAAGGGCTTTGAGAGGGGAAAACCCTTTAGTAAGCAACGGGATTAATCACACCTGGGGTTGGAATGGCAGATTGGAAGTGCAGAACAAAGGGAAAAGGTGGCTTTGATTACAAGGATTCGTAAAGTCATCACTCAGAGAGAAACCCAGCACTTGGGGAAAGGCCATGTTGCTGGGAGAGGGAGAGCGACAGAGGCTTTAATTTTCATGTGTTTTTCTTGGTCCACAAAGCAGAGATCACACAGGGAATGCTGTATCCCAGCACCACCTTGCCACACGAGCTGCCGAGATGTGAACTTCGCAGCCCTGCTCTGCCCATGGACGTCTCCCTGAGGGATAAATCCTCACCCTTTTCACAGACATTCAGGATGGATGCTGTGTCCTTGGTCCAAACCAAAAGAATATTAACCAAGATGGCTTTTGTGTGTGAGAAAAGGCAAACAATCAGTTGTGCAACTGGGACTCCTTCATTCTGTTTCCCTGAACTGTAAGAGAGAGGAGGACGATTTACATGGTAGAGCAGCAATGGATGTCTCACAGGGACAGAGACTGGAGAGGTAGCTGCTTGGAAAATTTCAGTGTGAAACTGAAAATGCTGAACTTTAATTAAAAAAAAAGAAAAAGAAAACTTCAGTTTAGCTTTCAGCCAAAAATGGCAAATGATGGAAAAATTGTGGTTTCGTATGAAAAAGTAAGAGAAAAATTTCCAGGAAAGTCTTTGTCTAGTCAAAAATATACTGTTCCATTATAAAATAAATAAAAAAAACCCCCTATTAGATCAGACAATTTCTTCCCAGTCCTGGTCAGGCCCAGCATTCCTAGGAGGACCATACCCACTAGATGTCAGTCTATTGCCATGCAATAAAAACAAATGAGCCAGAAATGTCATCAGGAGTTTTTTGGGATGAGGATATTTCCACTGAGCTGTCTTCTGTCAAAAATGTTGCCAGTAACTCCTTAATTTCTATAAAATTCCTAAGCTTTGTATTTCCAGAGTTTCTCAAGGCCGTTGCAACACATTCCATGGACTATGCCAGCCAGATATTTTTCCACTACCACATCTAACCCCCAACTGACCTTTGAGTCCCCAGATCTTAAAAAACTTTTAAGTAACATTTGAACAGCATAAAAAATAATAATCCCCCCCTGACTTCTCTACCACTCATGCCTCCCCCTTCAGTTCATGGCACTACAGATTTTCTAGAGACAGAGAAACAAGCACTTTATTTAGCTGCAGTGTGGGCACACAGCAAAAAAATCCTTTCTGCACTATTCTGAATAGCTGAAGCAAACACCTCTCACTCTGATACCAACATATGAAGAAAAACAGAGTGCATTCTATGAAACACAGGTCTTAAAAAACATTCTATGATTTTCCTGCTCTTAGCAATCGTTCACTTTGGGATTCAGCTACTCCAAACAAAGGCCATAAAAGCTCCTTGAGATAATGACTGCAGAAAAGTTTATTCTTCCCACTACCTGTGACAAATGCTATGATACTGTAAAGTGCTCTCGTTAACTTTCAACCCTGAATTGACTTCAGTGGAATTTGTGACAGTTATGTCAGAAGAAAATGTGGCCAATATTTTCTAAAAGTTGTGGTCTGGGTGGTGGCCTGTTTCAGTATATTCTGCTGCTTGTGTCTGCATCCATACTGTTTGCACCTTCTTCAATATTTATTCTGTTTCAAGAAAAATGTACAGCATTTACCTCTGGCATGGAATGCAATAGGAGAAATTGTTTAGGCCTTAGATCAGAATGACACTTTCTTTCCTAGATACAAAACTTTAATTTTAGGAGGCTTGCTCACATATTTCTGCTGCTGAATTAGAATTTGAATCTTCAGGAGATCAAAACTCCCTTTCACATACACATACAAATATAATAATAAGGGCAATTCAGATTTGGAGTGTTCTGTGTGTGACAAGCCAGCTTTTCTGAATAGCACATAGAGACACCTGAGCAAAATTTTAAGTACAGAATCTGTTACAACATCTGGGTTGAAGACTTTTCTTGGTGATCAGCTATGATTTCTTCATTCTCAGAAGAAGCTCTGTGTCTTAAGAAAAGTAAAATTTTTTTTTCTGAAGATTTTTTTGGTAGGATTATTTTGCACCCAGTGGTTGCTGCTGAATTCCATGGGTTTACATAGCTCCTACACTTTTTAACACCAGATTACTGGGAGAGAGACAGTCAATTAGGAAAAGAAAAAAGTGTGTGTATCAGATTTGTGTTTGCAAGACCAGACAAAACTGGAAAGAAAAGAAGAGCCCTCTTAGTCATAAAACTTCAAAGCTTCACTTTTCCTTACAGAATAGAGAATGCAGGAGTGAAAACTGAGAAACAGACCTCCTCGTGTTAAATACCCTCCTGCTCTGCTTAGTGGTGGGCATCAAGCCATGCTTCACAGTAATGCTGGTGGGAGAGACCAAGGGACAGTTTTGGCTTGCCACCATTCCTATGATGGTAATGAGAGGAACACATTTAATTAGAAATCCTGAAGCCTCATCTTCTGCCCAAGAAACTGCTGTGACTGAGCTGTACAAATTAAACTTGTGGCTGGCATAAGAGAAGTGTAAAAAGGTAGTTAATAAGTTAAGTTGCTTGGTGTTTATTGGACCTTAGTGCCAAAAAAATTGTCAGTAACAAGACCCATACACATACAACTCAAAAGGAGCCTGAAGAGATCAGCAGCAACAGTTTTGGGGAAAGCACCAGCTCTATACATGTTCTGACTGGCAAGCACTGTTTCCAGCCACATTTGGCTTTCATTTACAAGTCATGCTTTGCACATGGGGTCTGTCTCACAGGTGTAGCATGTTCCAGACAGCAGAGATCAAATGAAATTGGATAAATCTGCCTATTGAGACTTAACACATGATGTGTACTGGAAGATATGATACAACACCTTTGGTCCTCTGTAGTTATTCATAAGTTGGAACATACTCCTATTTAAAGAGGTTCACTGTAAAACTGTTGTTTAATTTGTTCTAGCCTAACACCTTCAAATCATCATTTGGGATTTTTCTAGTAACTGAAAGAGTTTACGTGAGCCATGACATCTCAAGTGGGTCTTTGTTTTTCATCAGGTCCAGGAGGATTAGACTGTCAGTTGGTGACAATTATTTATTCAGGTCTTTGGGAACACACAGTAATCATGCAGTTGAAATAACAAGGGAGACAACTTGCTTTATTCCTTTGCAATTTCACTGCTGTACAAGCCCTACCTTAGAGGGTCACCAGAAAGCTTTAACTCTTCTAATGATAGTCCAGATCTCTCTAGCAGATGGGAAATAATAATGCTTTTGGCATCAAAGTTTGTTCAACAAACTGTAACAACAAGAGGGAAAAAAAAATCCAAGGCTGTTGTTTTTTAATTTTGTTTTAGTTTGATCACTCATGTGGAAAGAATCTTCTAGGAAATGTATTGCTAGTAATGCTTCCATATGATAAATCCTATCTTTAGAGTTTATTTTAATAACCCTTGCCCTGAAAAGTGTCATTGAAATAATGTGAAGGCTTATATGTTCCCACAGTCTTAGAAACTACTAGTGGTGTGGGTTTTTGCTCATCTTAAGGCTACCACAGCTAAGATAGTTGAAAGATTTAGGATCAGATAAAAATAATTCTTTGAAGGACCCAGTGATCCTTCAAAATGTGAATAGAAAGATGAACCATCATCATGTTCTTGTACAGAAACCCAAGAAGTGTTTCCACCTGGGGATGTATGTTCTCTGCAGGTAGCAATTTATTTAGAAATTATTCTGTTGTGTAGGAATTCTGACACTAGGAAGCAGAAGAAAGACAGAGTAGCCTAAGAAAAAGCAAACTTTTGCAAATGAATAGGAATGGATCTCCAAAGTGTTAGTACAGTGAAAACCAAGGTATAGTAGTGCCCTTGCACTGAAGAAAGGTGGCTAGTTGGAAGGTGATAATAAGTGACTAAAAATAAGAGGTTTCAGTCAATCTAGGGAGGCATCTGTAAAGAAGAATATTAACTATGTCTTCTGAAAGAGAAATGTACTTCTACAGTGGAAGCCACTTAGCAGCAGACTGATTTGCTCCATTCTTAAAACCATTCTTGAAAATGACAATTAGGACATGTTACACGCTGGCAGACAATGTGAATGAAGAGACTAGATCAGCAGCTAAAATGCTGATTTACAAAGCCCTAAGAATGATATCTGCTCCACAGGAGAAGTTAGGGAGCAACTCTAATGCCCTGAGATGCTGCATCTTGACTTGGTGTGATAACCTGGATGACCAAGAGGAGTCAAGAGGGCTCCTAAGTGAAAAGCTGCTTACCACTGGACCCCCTTTTTGAGGCCAGGAAATTCTGAGTCAGAGTTCTCCCTAAAGCACACAAAGGTGACTGAATCCCATATGAACTGAGACACATAACCTTCACTTTGCTGCAATAGGTATTTCTGGGCAACTGGTAGACTAGTTTGGGCACTCTAGAGGAACCTGTAAGGGTGCCAGGACCCCACCTCCGAAATGCCACAATGGGGCAAAGGTCCCACCTGGGGACAGTAAATAAAATGGCCAGACCTTTAAGGTCTGGTTGGACATTGTTATGCTCCTGCAGCAAAAGCTGGTCAAATCTAGAGTCTGAATAAGCAAAGTAATGCATAGGTGTGGGAGAGAGGAAAGCAGCCATGAGGAGCAGCAGTTCCTCAGATCGACTCCAGAAAGAAAGTCACTAAGACTGCTTAAAACATAGGACACAGCAAAAAGGTGAGAGATGGGCAGAAACACGGGGATGATATTGCTGGAGAGCTGGAGCAGCTGCTGAAAGGGATGTAGTATAAGACTCAGTCAGCTCAAGGAGATCTTAAGTGCCAGGCTTGCACTGCTTGGCTCATTTGTTGCAACAGAGTGAGAGTGCAGAACACAGGGAAGATGGGGGAATATGATGGCAGAGCACTGTCCAGAGGTGCTGACAGACTAATACAACAAACTGGTGCTGCCTGAGGTCGGGGAAATGCCAGGTACCTGCAGGCAGACCCTGTGATACTGCAGACTGTGGAAACAGAAAGAAGAGGTGGGAGAGCAGAGTGGAATATTTTATGCAAAAGCAGTAATATGCTGCTAAGATACCAACTAAAAAAAACTCTTTGATTCAATTTACTGAGAAAAGGATGTAGAAATATCTGGATAGATGTTTAAGAGTAAAACAAGTTGCTCTGCCGGGACAATCTGCCTTTAGACAGCTGGAAAGGAACATGAAAGGGCCTGACTAGCAGCAACCTTCTGTTGAAGTCAGGCTGAGAGGGAAAACTTTCATGTCTGAACATCAAAGATGCTTAAAATGCATAAGACAAAGTTAAGAGATTTTTTTCAAGCATTGTTCTTGCCCTAAGCAATGCTTGGCAGACAAAATATGATTCTTGTTCAAGGTGTGAATTTAAGTTTGTGTTAGGTCTGAGATATATTTGAAATGAGATGGTTAGTGTACATGTTAGTGATTATATTAATTATATGTAATAAGAATATATTATAATTTGATAAGAGTGGCCTGGGGCAAAAAAATAGTTGAGGGATGAGTTTTTTGCTGCTGGGGCAATGTTTAGCAAGGTTATTTTTTACAAATGATACTCCAGAAATCAACTGTTCCTTCTGAGATTTTTCAGAATGGGAGATTTTGACACAAACTCTAAGAAGGTCACAAAAAGAAATGAATGGAATTGTTTTGCCCATATAAAAATAACAGCAGAATGCCAAAATTCATCATTATTGGCAGCCTCAGGGCACATTGAGGCAAGTCAGTGTTGCTGGGACAGTGCAGAGAGGTTTGGACCAGGTCTGCTTGCACTTTGCCTAGTTCACATAATTGCTCATTTGTTTCTCACTTTCCAAAATATGAAAGCCAACGTTTTTCATATTTGGATGGCAAAGTCCAGCTGAGTTAATTAAATCAGAAGTGAGAAGGATACCAAGTGATTTCATAGACCATGTCAGTTGTGTTCTTTATGCAGGGGATTTTCTAAGTATGCTGTTTGGAACATGGAAGAAACATCATAATGTTGTTGTATTTTCCCCCCAGTTTTAGTGTGCATGGTAAATAATACTCTTCTGACTGTGCCATCTTTGTCAGGAGAGGTGTGGCAGCTCTTCACAAGCTCTGTGCCTGAGTAGGTAAGTAACAGCAGAGCAGCCTTAGGATTCAGACAACCATCCAAATGGGTGGAGTTTGACAAGTTATTATATGTTCACTGAGTAATTCTGTGGATATGATTTAAGCAAATTTAGTTACTCTTGTAACAAAAGAGAGCATCACCCTCTTTTATTGCAGGCTGAGAGGTCTGCAGCATCCAAACTGAGAGCTATCTTCTGTACTTACTTTGCTGGAAGAGTTACAATTGTAGACAATGGGGATTTTATATCAGGGTTATACTTGTGATGGCTGAGCAATGGCAATGAAATATGGGTTCTACTGTTCAAGTCTGAATATTGGGTCAAGTTTCATGATCAGCATGCTTAGACATTTATTTGCCCAGAGAGCTGAATAGCCCAGTTTTCACCTCTCAGCAGTCCTCCCTTCCATTTCCATTTGTTGTGGCTGCTTTCTTCTCTCACACCTGCGTATAACCTTGCTTAGTCAGATATGATTATATGAGGACTGACAGAAGCTGGTAAATAATTGTGATAAATGATTTTGTAGTACAGACATAATCTCTCCAGAAATTGCTGCAAGGGTGATGTGTTCACAAAGACTCTTAGCAGAACCAAGAAAAATAAGTCTATGGGCTTAGTACTACGACAGCAGGATTTGAACCCCACAGAATTAAATTTGATCTACCTCATATTTGTCTGTTTGCTTTTGCTGACAGCTTTTTCTTGTCAGGTCTCTACATTTTCAAAGTGACATTATTTAGTGAATCTTACTACATAAAAAATGAAAAATACATTAGACTTTTATCTGAGACAGTGAGATGCACACCTTGGCAAAACTAAAATGTGCTTTTCTTGCCATCAGAGATATATGAAGTTATTTTATAGCTCTGTGTTCTCATTAATTTTTTCATGTAGCTATTCATCAACAAACACATACTACGAGTAATTTCCATTAAGAACAGCAATGTTAAATTTTAGTCTCTCACAGTACAACTGCATGAGATTCCAATGTGCTCATAGTAAGCAGCTAACTGATTCCCTCAGGCAGCATTAACAGAGAGGAAACTGTACTGCCCACATGCTTTAGACAGCTTTCCACTGATTTTCCATTAAGTGTTCTGTCAGATTTCTTCGCTTGTTGAAAGAAGCCAAAATAATATACAGAAAAGAAGAATGAGTTAGAGGTGAGAGAATAACAATCCAAGAGTTTCTTTCAGATTTGGGAAGTTTCTCTTTAATTTTTTTCCATTTTTCCAGGAACCACAAGACAAACTTGTACCTGCCTCAGTGCTGTGTGCAGTGTTACAATTTCTTGCAGGACCAGGAAAAAGGTTTTTGTGACATGCTGAAAAACTCTTCTGGTGTTCTGGTTTTTTGTCTCAAATCTATAAATTGTAAATATTACTAGAGGAATGAAGTCAGTGTGGGATCAGGTTAGAGAAAGGTTGCTAGTGGTGTAAATACCAACCATCAAAAAGAGAGTGAGAATGGGCGGGAATGTCTAAAAATACCCAAAGGGAAATATCTGAATATACACCGCAGTTACGTTATAAAATACACTTTTAATCTGTAGTCACTTGGTGATGCTCTTGAGTTGTATTTCAGCTTTGGGACTGATAATTTGCAGAAGGGAATGTACTACTTAAATGTTCTTCCATTTTCCCTCCTATCTCTAACCTGAATCCTGAATTTAGCAGGGTCCCATTGTACACTCCTAAGCTCTGTCCTAGGTCTCTCCTGCACAGACTCAATAAGCAAAGCTGAAGTCACTGTGAGTTCTGTGCCAGAAATGATCAGTCCAGGTGGTGGGATGCATCTCACTATTTCCAATCATCTGAAAGTATCCACTGAAAATCAGTTGTTCAGACTCTCTTCATTGTTGCTAGAGGCTCCAGAGAATACTTCATCTCAACTCACCATAAGCCAGTTTTCTTTTGACCACACAAGAAGCCTAAAGGAGTATTATCTAGAAGATTCCCATTTTTTTGGGAATCCTTCCTAAGTCTCTTTTCTGGCTGTTTTTGGCCTTGTGAGCTAACCCAGCCCTGTACAGCACAGCTGGGATCTACCTGAGACAGAGGAGAGAACATGCCATGCTATAGAAACCATCATGAGGGCACATGACCAAATGCTCAGAGAATTCCGTAGTACCTCTGCTGCAACAGGAATCTAAGAGCCTAACCCGTATCTTGAAACAATGATAAAAATAGCTGCATCAGCTCTGCCCTGGTATTTCCAAGACTTCTTTTTATGCCAGTTTCCCATGGATACACTAGGGAGCTGAGTCTTCTGAAACTGCAGTTGCTGAAGCCCAGGAGGTGGTGGAGTCACCATCCTTGGAGATGTTTAAGAGGTGTCTGGATCTGGAGCTTGGTGATGTGGCTTAGTGGTTCAGGGGTTACAGTGGCAGTGCCAGGTGGATGATCTGACTGGATGATCTTCAAGGTCTCTTCCAACCTTGATCATTCTATGATTCCATGATTCTCTGATCCTGGGATTGTTCTGACACATTGCTGCTCATCTAAAACAAACAGGGGTTTTAGACTGATAAAATGATCTAGGAAATTCTGACTTGTATACAAGGCCAGAGAACCTAGTCACATTTTATTTTTCATCATATGTATCTTTCTGTAGCATCTATTCCCTCAATACGATCTTTAATATATTGACTACTTGGATGAAAATATTATTGTAAAGCATAAATACTTACACATGTACTTTATATTCTGTGTTTTAAGATGGAGTAACAAAGGAAGCAACCTTTGTGATGCCAAAAAATGTGCCTTAAATAAATGGTATTTAAAAGAAAATACCTGCAAGTTGCACAACTGATGATTTTATATTTATGGGAGCTCAGTGGGAAGTGGGGGATTTTAAAACCAGACTCAAATACAAATGTCTTTTCATCGGTAATGTCCTGTCTTTCCAAAGTGTACGCTTGAAGGCTGTTTTTTCTCTGGCCTCATGATCTGACTAATCACAAGATTAGAATTTGTAGATGTTTTATCAGTACCAATTTTCCTTAAACTCTGGGTATGCTGATGTGCCATCTGTCATGGCACGATTTTTTTCTAAGTTTTTTTCTTGGTTGACTGTGGCTGCACTGCCACGTTATCAGGATGCTGTCAGCAGCTCTGCCAGGCCGGCTGCCTGGGGCGGCGCGTGGGCCTGGATGCAGGAAGCGCGGGGTCTGCGTGCTACGCCCTGACCACAGCAGGAACACACACGAAAGCGGTCGGGAACGCAGCTTCTGCTCAAAGGTGCTTCCCCAGGCTGCTGGAAGACGCACCAGCAGAGACAAAGGCGAAGAGGAGAGATCTGCTGCTTGGGTTCCAGAGAGTTAAATCTCCTGAAGACGCAGAGGCAGCAAGACAAGGAACCAGGAATTACAGGCATTTTTATACTGGGACATATGGAGGCGGGGGGAGGGGGATAATCCAGTAGAGAAAGGGAACATGGGAGGGATCAACAGGGAACCAGCCAGTGAGGATGGAACAGGGGAGGGATTACAGACACCCAATGGGGAACTGAGGGCAGGGCTGCAGGGGGGCTGCTGGGGGGCTGCAGGAACTCGCGATTCACGATGCACCACTTGACAGCAATTTGAACAAGATGCAGCAGACCCCGTCTGAACTGGACATTGCATTTATGTTGCTGTGACATCTCAAGTAAGTACTATTTCAAAGTTTTATTATCGGATGTGAGCAGTGAAAGCACCAACAAGGAAAGTCAATTAATGCCAAACATTACTTTCACACTGTAACATCCTGGGGGTTGCTTAAACCTGGTCAGCTGTATGGGGATATAGGGTGCAGTAACCAAGCTGAGAAAGCTACTAAAGTATTGAAGGAGTGCTGACACTCCATCAGCTGTACCAGAGGAATTTTGTTCTTACAGACACCAAGGGTGCTCTCAAGGCAGCTTGTAAGCCAAACACACTGGCTGAGCCATCACCTACCATCAGGATGACAGTGAGGCTCACATGAACATGGACTTTTAAATTTTTTTCCCCCCTAGTCTGCAGTGCATTGATTGATGTTGCTGGCAGATTTGGCAGTAGTTTCAGATCCCAGTGCCCAGAGAATCCCCTCTGCCCATGTAGAACAGAATGTTTTGTTGCTGAAAATAAAGGGCTCTGGCAATTTTAACCCTCACTCTAGGAACAAAGAACAAAAGGAGAAATCCAACTATGAATGTTCCTAAGCTTTCAAAAACAAATTACATTTTTGCTTTTTGGGTCAGAGTCCTCGTCCTGTGTGCTCCATCAATGGAAAGAAATAATTATCTGTTGAATCAGTGAATTCCTCTCCAGCAGATTTCTCAAGCACTATAAAAGAGTCTAATACATTGAACAAGACATCTGTGTTGAAAATTTGAAGGAATGCTTATTACTATTTTGTCTCAATCAGTTTTTTTTCTTTCTATCTATTTTTCAAGAAAAGAAAACATTCTCTGTAGTCATTAGTCTGATATGTGTAGTCTGTTTATTTCTGAATGACCACAGGAAAAATTCTAAAGTTGTATGTTTACTGGAAATTGTATGAATTATGTGAATTATTAGTCATAAAACCCCCTTATTTTTATAAAACAAGGAAGAGCATATGTTTCCAATTTGACGTAAAATAAGGTCATCTTACAGAGAGGCAGAAAACACTGAATTCCATATATCAGAAGAAATAGTAATTCAGAATAGCTTTAAAGTATATTGCCACAGCCTGTGCCAGACACTGAAGATATTTTCCACTCTTTCCTCCCCCTGTTTTTGTTTTTTTTTTCTCATACAAAACCACCCTTTGCAAGAAGAGGAATTTTATATCAGGATTTGATTGTTAACTGAAGGTAAATGATGTTTTTCAACTAACATGTTTGAATATTAAGTGTTAGCCATTTCTGGTAGAGTGGGTGCCCTTAAAATTTAAATGGTTGCTTTTGCAATAGTTACTAATTTTATTCACAGATTTCTCCATCTCAAATATAGCTTATGCTGCAAATAACATAATGAAACCAGCAACTTCAGTGACCTCAGAATTTAAAGTTATTTGTAGATCTTACATTGTTTTTAGGCCAAGTTCTACTAACAGACCTCTTTTTACTGTATTCTGAACTATATCTGTGTGATGTCTCAATATAATTTAAACAATGTATCCAGGTAGGGTAGAACTGCTGGAAAGATATTTGAGTGATACTTCTTAGGTTGCTCTTTACAAAACTTGAGTAATTGACAGTGAATACTATGTCAGGTTCTGCAAATTTCTACTGCAGAAAACCTTTAAATTGCTTGTTTCAAGTTTGGGATGGGTAAAACAGGAAGGAATTGGTAAAATAATATTTTATAGCAACTTATGATTTATCATTGTTCTCTCCTGAAAATTCTTATACTGCATGAAAGCATTGATTGAAGCTTAATGAAAATAATTCACTGTTTCTGAGCATGTATCACTTTGCTGTACTCAGAGAATATCCTGAGTTGGAATGGGCCCACAAGGATCATTGAAGTTCAACTCCTGACCTTGCACAGAACAATCCCAACATCAAACAACGTGCCTGAGAGCATTCTCCAGGCACTTCTTGAACTCTGGCAGGCTTGGTGCTAATTATTTTAAGAGCATATGGATGGCACCCAGGTACAGTTGCACCTGACTTACAGACTTGTTTAGTGATCTGGGAATCAAACTGTGTGGATTTCATTCCTGACTTGCTTAGAGAGCCTAGGCATACTCCTTGTGTACAAAAATGGAGGGTCACTGAGCCAACTGTGTTGCTCAGAGTACTTCATCGCTCCCAGCAGCAAGTAGACTTCTTGTAAGTAAGCACCAAGTAAGAGCATTGCTTGTGGTCCAACCTCATTTAGGGCTAGATCTGCTTGAGCAGTATTGCTCCATCACCTTGCTTTTCATCGGAATTGCTTTCTTGTTAGGGAGCAATGGATGACTGGGGGCCAAGGATTGTAAGGCTCTGAGGTGTGGTGAATGTATTAGGACTGGAACCAAGGCAATCCATTTCTCTACTCAAATCAAGAAATTTAACTGCATTCTTTGAGCTGCTATTTAGTAATTGCCAATGACGGTTTGGAATAAATTGTGTAGTCACTATAATGTGTAATTTAGTGGCAAGCCAGGAACTAATGGTGCCTCTGTCAGCAGCTGTTGGTGTGGAAGATCAGATATAGTCTGTAGTTACCTATGCTTTAGTTTCCAGCTCTTTTGTTCATATGCTCTGATGTCTTAGAGCCAGCTGGATCTCATGGAATCATTAAGCTGCTGGACATTGAGGATGGCCTCGGAAAAGTATGTGAGACACTGGCTCAAAAAGTACAGATGCCTGAAAGGAATTAAGGGGATCAAAGAAGGAGATCTGACCTGAATACTACAGCTAACCTGGCAGAATCCCCCTACGCTGTCATTTTGCCTCAAGGTTCCTCACAAAGGACCATCAGGACACAGTGGCCTGGCTGCAGAGATGTGGACTCAGAGGTATTTCTGTGAGATTGACCGAGTCTTTTACAACCACTGTATGGATGCCTCTGAACATGAATTTGCCTAATTACTGGGTCATTTTAATCTTCAGTTTCTTTTCTGTAGAACTGCTGCCTAGATGTTCTTCTGTGCCACTGATTTTGCTGGCTCAAGCGCATAACAGTGCTCTTGCTGAGGTGCATTGTATGTTTCACAGAATGTTCACAGAACAAGCTGAGCTGGAAGGGACCCACAAGGATCATACAGTCCAACTCCTGGCCCTGCACAGGACCATCCTCATGGTCACAGCATGTGCCTGAGAGCATTGTCCAAATGCTTCTTCAGCTCTGACAAGGTTGGGGCTGTGATCACTTCCCTGGGGAGCCTGTTCCAGTGCCCAGCCACGCTCCAGGTGAAGAACCTTTTTCTAATATACAACCTAAACCTCCCCTGACACAACTTCAAGTCATTCCTTTGGGTGCTGTCACTGGTCACCACAGAGGAGAAATCAGTGTCTATCCCTCCTCTTCCCCTCACGAGGAAGTTGTAACTGCAATGAGGTCTCCCCTCAGCCTCCTCCAGGCTGAACAGACCCAGTGACCTCAGTCTCTCCTCACACGGCTTCCCCTCAAGGCCCTTCACCATCCTCATGGCCCTCCTTTGGACACTCTCTAATAGTTTAATGTCCTTCTCACACTGTGACACCCAAAACTACCCCCAGCCCTCAAGGTGAGGCCACCCCAGTGCAGAGCAGAACGGGAAAATGCCCCCCTTGCCTGGCTGGTGATGCTGTGCCTGAATGCACCCTTGGAGGTCAGCTTTTCATTTTGTGAAGATCAATCAGAATTCCCATTCTGCCCATCACAGACTTTATTTCAGCTCTTCCCTACTCCAGCATCACCTGCAGTTTCAGTGGCACTGCTCTCTTCATCATTGAGATCACAAGGGCAACAACTGTAAATCAAGAAGTGATTCCTGTGGAATTCCTTGAGATTTCCAGTTTGGTAATTAATCTCTGATAAGTAGTCTCTAGGCACAGTTATATGTGATGATTAAGCATGCCAAGGAATGATCTTGGGATCAAGAATCTCCATAATTTGTGTGATTTATGAACTGCTAAAACAGTCATGGCTGTGATTTTGGTCCAAGCCAGCTAACAACTTCTTAAGTGATGTTTGAGTATGGGTGGGGTTGATATGGACCAGAGATTGCACAGGCTGAGTAAAAGGCACCTTGAATGTGGTCACCACATTATGGAGGGAAAGGAAGTTGAGCAACGTAGATACAGGATGTTCTGTGCTAGAAAATGGATCTAAGCATAGTTTAGTTCACTCGCCATTTTGTATTATCTCAGTTTTTCATAGTAGTTGCATTTATTTACATTTTGTGTATTATTTATTTATCTCCAAGTTATTTATGAAAATGTGCATGCACACATCGCAAAGCACAGAGAAAATAATTTTATCATTTGTCAAAACCTGTCCTAAACAGTTTGAAGTAGTGTTATGCACTTTCTTTTTTGGGGAGTGATATGAGTGACTAACTTGGTAATGGAGTTGGCAGAGACAGTGTTGGCTAAGTGCTTGGACCAAGAGTTTTGATGTAATAAAGCTGCACTTTCAAGGCCTTTTCTGTTTTGGACAGCCTGGAGATCCAGCGATTACTGCCCCATTATATCAGTCCCCGTGGGTATTGCCTGCTGATCCCCACCAAGCTGCTTAAGTGCATTAACTTCTGAGAACTTAGAATTTAACTAATACAATTTTTTTTTCTCATTCTGGATTAGATTTATTAATTAGTCTCGCATGGATTTAGAAATTCCATGTATTTCATGTTTATTTCTGGTATGAATGTAAGTGTTCTTTTGAGTTTTAATGGGAGTGGAAAACCACTTTAATCTCTTTTGTATCAATTTCATTTCAATTGAAACCTTTTGTTTTCACATGGGCTGTAGTTAGGAGCATTCTGAATAGCACAATTACTGGTAGAATCCTTAAAGAATTTTATCTTTGTCACAGCCACAGTCTGCCCACTGAGACATGATGTATTCATCATCTGTTCTTGTGTGTAGAACATATTTAATAAGTCTGACATTTCCTAAATTTTCTGACCTGATATTTTGTAATAATATATTTTGGGTATAATTAGAACTAATACTGTTATTAGAAAATAACTATCACATTTTCTGGCCATGTCCAGCAATTTCTCCTAGACATTTTGTCCCTAAACATTATGGTTATACTGGTGTTTCTACTCTGCCTGTCAAGTGTGTAGCAATTTACCAACCTCTGTTATTAACACACAGTAAAAAAGGTAAATATTTTATCAGAAGGTAGCTCAAAGATATTTAAGAGATTGATCAACCTCTCAGTACCTTAGCAAGTTATTAACAGCTGAAGGGAAAACTTGATCAGTACTAGAGTTTATAAATTCTAAATGAAGGTGGGGTGTTAAAGAATATTCAATGCTGACCTGATCATTCCACCACTGTGAAGAATGTCAAGACGGTCAAGACTCCTACTAGGAGGGAATATAGCTTTGTTTGTAAAATGTAAAATAATTGTAGTATTTATTAGCCTTTCCCTCCTTTAATTTCTTTGATAAATTGGTGGATGCATAGCAAGATAACAGAATGAATGCAAATCCTTTCATTATCACAAGCCAGAAAATATTGGCACCAAGGTGGCATTTATGGAGGAATCAGTAGTTGATAATTCTCCAGACAGACTGAATCAGAACTAAGCTGGTGTCCTGTCACTGGGGAACACAAAAAACAAATTTAAATTCATGTTGCATTCCCACAGAAATCTGTAAGGTTCCTGGTATAAAACTATTTAAAATGATTTTATAAAATCATTATTATATAAGGCTTAAGAAGTTGTTAAAGCCGTGTTTGAAAAACAGAGGGATTTAGACAGCTCTCTGTGGATTTAATGGTAATTTTGGTACCATTAAAGTGCACTAAGCTTCACTGTTGTACTTTAGAAACTGTTTGCATCAGGCTGCTGTGTGTACGTGTGTGAGTTCAGAATGTGTGCATGTGACATCCAGGGTACAATAAAGCATGTGTGGGTTAGCTTGGACACGGTTTCCATTCCACAGTTATAATCTAATGAAAGTACATAGAAGTTTAATTTAAAAAGCAGCATTGAACTCTAAAACACTGTGGTGCTAGGACACAAGCTGTGTAGAAAACCACATGGGAAAGTGGTGATTACAATATTGCATTTTTCCTTGTGGGCTCTGTTGGGTTCACATGACGTGCTCTACCAAAGTATGTCTGTTTTCCTTTCCTCAGCAGAACAAAAGTGCTATTGCTGCTTCCTCTGCATTAGCCATGGTGTTTTATTTTGCTCTGTGGACATGCCATCAGTCCTGTCATTTAGTTCTGTTTTAGCACAACATTTAGGCTCATGGGCACCTCCATCAAGACAAGCAGCACTTCCCTCCATCCCCTGCTGAGTAGCATGCTGGCTGGGAAAGGTGACACAGCGGATCTCAATGGGTTCATTATGTGTGATAGCTGAAAACACTTCCCTACATGAGTTATTAATAGATGATAACTGGTAGAGGCTGGGCTATGTAATGGGTTAGATTACTCGGTCTCTTGTAAAAAATATCCTATTCCTAAAGGGAAGGCATTGAAGAATTACTGGTTGTAACCATGAAATTGGCACCATTTCAGCAGTTTTGGTCAAGTCATAAAGTTAACAGCTCCTGGGGCAGTGCAAGCAGCACCTTCTATTTTTCAGCTTTTACCCCAGCCTGCTACAACTATAAAGAAAGGCTAGGAATGCTTTTATTATGAATCACTGAGCTGATGCCAAGTAAAGATAGACCAGATCTCCCCTACACCAAAGATCCTAAGGATTTGCCTGTAATTCTGGCCCCTCTCAGACTCAGCAATGGCCAACTGGTCTGTCTCTCTAGGAAAGGGCAGGAAAGCAGAGGGTCATATAAAATGAGGTACTTCACCACCCAGCTTGCTCATTTGACAAACTGAATTAAGCTCTTTTGGGGGTTATCAGAAGGACCTATTGGAGAGGCTCACAGCAGTGAGTTTCAGGGTGAGTTGAGGTCAAGGTCATGAATGGCAGAGGAGGGAGCTGAAGACAGGGAAGCCTTGTCAGTGCTGCTGAGAGCTCGAGCATGAGGAGCTCTCCTCCTGTGAGGCTGTGTTGACAGGGTCACAGGGTCACTGATGGCTGCACTGGAAACAAAAGAGGCTACCACTTGGGTGGCAAAAGAGGTCTCTGACAGCTTGTTTAAAGGATAGTGGGACACGTGAACCCCTGCCTCTATGGGGGTAAGTCTGCCAGTGTTTCTCTGGTTATCAAAAAAGCATCCTGGCTCCTTTAAGATACAGCCTGTGATGCCCAGCTCTCCCCTACACATGGGATTGGAGGGGGCTCACTTGCTTGGCCCATGAGTTGCTGTTTGTGGGCCTTACAGACCCATGGTTCATCAAAAGGTACTTTAAAACCAGTCCTGTCTCTATTGCTAAAGAAATTATTCCCCATGGGGAAAAAAAAATTGGTGTAGGCTGACATAAACCCATGCACTGCAATTTAGAGTTCTAAATTATGTGATGTAACATCACATAGATTACCCTGTAGTTTATCACACAGATTACCCTGTGTAGTTATTAGTTGTTTCTCACTAAGATGTGTTTTGATATGATAAAGTGTACATGAAGAAACAGATCTGCATTTTCTAATTTTCAAAGATTTCTAGTCCATTTCATTGGGAGCCTAAAAATCATGAATGTGTTAAATAGAAAAGCCATAACATATGCAACTTTCCTGTAGATTTTTAATTTTACTAAATAATCAGAAAGGAAGTTGGGCAACAGCATTGGACTTAAAAATTTGTCTGTAATCAAAGGACTTAATTTCATCCTGTTATATGCATGTAAATTCAGAGTAGGTTCAAGTCCAGGAACTTCATTTTCAGCATGTATAAATGCAGAGACTAGAGATACTGTCTTTTTCTCGTGAATGAAAATATTATTGTATTAATTAAAAAAATACCAGATTTTTCATAAGTAAGATTTCTAACCACAGGAAAACAGAATAAGTAGAACAAGACTCACGATTTTTCTGTCATGGTTATAAAAAAGGAAAAAGGGAAAATAAAATGTGCATTTGTACCACAGAGAAAACAAACCTACAGCTTTTAGGCAGAGTTCTAGATGCTCTTTTTTTGTGGCTGTGCACATATACATCCTACTTCTCGTTAACTGGTGAGATGAACACTGATTAATTTTCACATCCTATCAAAATCTAAAAGAACCCCAACCCAAACCAACAACCAACTCTGCTCTATTTGAGGGCCACAAATGCAACACATAGTGAGATACAAAATTACTATTGAAGTAATGTTCCCAAGTCTTAAGGAAAGAGGTATTTTACTTCATGACAAGAAAAAGTTAAAATCTTGGAGAAATCTTTACTGAGAAAGTGTTGTTATTTCTATTGCTGAACAACCAGAAAATAAGTATCTCTAATATGTTTTGACTGTAGAGAAGTCACTTCAGTTGTGCTGTGCTTAAGCCATGTCTCCTAGACTTGCTCTGTAGAGAACAGGTGGTTTCCCCTCTAAACTAAATGCCTCCAAGTTCTTAAGTTGTGTTGTATTTCCTTTTTTTTTTTTTTTTTGGTAGACTTTTGCACATCTTATCAGGATTCTTTCCACTTGCTTGAATGAAATGCCCTAAGATGCACTTCACTGTGCCAGGAAGAAAATGTTTTCAGGTATAGTTATTTTTAGCTAGCAACAGAAGTAGGAAAAAAAAAGCACTTTTTTGTGTTTTTAGTAAGGATTTCCCTGAAATAAAGTTTAACAAGATTCTCTTTGTCACTGTTTCATATTACATTCCCTCTTCCAGACAATAAAAATCAGTTTACATCTTGGAGACTATAGTTGAGTAATCATAAAATAAAATGTATGATGTCAAGATTAAAATAAACAAGCTGAAGGCAATCTGGCAATATGATAAAGGACTGGTTTAATTGTGAGAAATGGCCAAACAGATAAAAGGGGAAACCCAAGTATGGAAAAACGGAGATGAAACTTCTAGGAATGGAGTTTTTGTTAACTTTTTCACTAGACTAAGCCTTAGCGGTGGCATAAATATTTTTAGATTGTTTTCCAGAAAACATAATAGGAAAGAATTTATAAATTATTGGCTGATCAAATGCCCACTGTAGAATTACAATTTCCTAGTTACTCCATATAAATTATAACTGAGAATCCAGTTTAAGTGGTGTAATTACCTTTTTTTCGTAACTTATTCCTTCAGAAATCACTAAACTTCACAGAGTCCAAAGAATATAAAAATAGTAAGATTTATATATCCTAGCCATTCTTTTGAGAAGTACCTACTCATTTCTAGACAGTTCTTGGGCAAATAGGCTTCCCCTCAAATTTTTTGAATCATAGAGGTTTTTCAGAATTCCAGGTGAGTGGGGGTGCTCTGTAGTCTGGAGGAGCAGTTTGACACCATCCCAGCCTTCTTCTCCCCCATCTTGTATTTGCTGTTGTGTGTTTGTTGGCTGGACACCACCTCTGCTGGAGCAGAGAGCCCTGTTCTCAGCAATTCCATATGTCCCCCTAACTTCTCTTATGTCAGGGTGGAGGCTCCCCTGCCAAGCACTAACTTGTGAACTCTTCTGACAGAGGACATTTTTGCTATCAGATGGAAACCTGAGAATCAGGCGAGGAAGGGAATTCTCCCATTTTCTCTGAGACTGAGCACCTGCTGCTGCAGGTAGCAGATCAGAGGTGGACAGTCCTGGTGGGGCTCACAGAATATCTAACCCCCACACCACAAACCACAAGACAGCTTCACAATGTCCTCCTGCATTGTCAGCCTTGGATAGCTCAAACCAAAGGTGAGACATGAGACTCTAAACTGTTCCACCTGTGAGTGCCTGGTATAGCTACAGACACACCCAAGCTCACATCAGTGTACCCTCCATAAACTTTTGTTTTCCCCAGAAAGGGAGCTTGGCTGTGTAGACTGAAAAGGTGCTGTGGAAGACTGTGACTGCTTTTCCTGCCTGAAGGTTTGGAACAGCTGGAACCTAGAGCATGACCATGCTCATAAATGCAGCCTCTGCTACAGGCTTATATTGAATGTCTTGATTTATTTTGTGAACGCTTCACAAAACCCTTTGCTGTAATTCTTAAAAACATCATCAGCCAAAAATCACAAGAAGAATTACTTCATTAGGGCTTCTGCTGACACCAAGGATTATGGCACTAACAAATCTGTAGTCTATTTTGATTTTCGCCCTTACATTAGATAAATGAGCGCTATTACTACTTGTGTGGTGGTTGTTTACTCAGCAAATGGACTTCATCCCAATTCACTTTATTGTACTTGATAAATTATTTGCCCAGTGCTGTTTATTGAGTGACTAAGCAGATGAAGGCTTTATCATGTTTGCATTGAGAATGCTGTGAAGAAAGCCAGACTGATTGGTGTGTGCCCAGTGCATAGAGAATGTTCCACTGTGGAAAGCACTAAAAACTTGACACATATACATAAGAAACATAGCACTACTCAAAACTGCTGACCTTGTAAACTCACAATTTCTATCCTACACTTTTTATTTTCTAAAATAAACCTTTCAATAACAACTTCTATCTGTTTTTTAGGTATTTTTTCTGTCACTGCCACATGAGTTAATTCTTAGTTCCAGGATGACTCCACCCTTTTCTAACACAACCATCTACCTCTTTGTGCCATTATCTTGTTGTCCTCTATAAGCACAGATCTGGATGATACAAACCTTCTGGTAAATTCTATGCAGCAAGTGATGCAGGGCTGAATTCTCCAGGCTCTCCTCTTTTGCAAGTCCCCATTCACACACAGTCACTTTTCCAGTCTGCTATCACCTGGGAGAAGAGTCGGTCTGTGCAAGTCAGGAAGGAGATTTGCACTCTTAAATCCAGTTATAGCAATGAGTAGCACCAAGTTTTGCTCTGCTCATCTGGAAAAAGCAGCTGACGACAATAAGTCGTTATTGTCTGAAATGGCCAGGCATTCCAGAATAAATGCTTTGAGTTGGCATTTTCAAGGTTCAAACAGAATTTCATACCGGTGTTAATATAGCTGGTTCTTGGATTAATTAAGGCCATGGATGCCTCTGTTAGGCTGGACAGTGTTTGTCAAATAAAGTAGTCTGAGTCTGGGAGTGTCTGTACTATTTGACTTTTCACTCATTAAACTCTTATTCTGCAGTAATGATAAACACAGAGCAAATTGGAGCTGACCGGGGAACATGACCTGCAAGAGAAACACATACTATAAAACACAGCAATTACTGGAAAATGTCAAAGCATTTTATGTGGAACCTTTTGGATGAATTTGGTGGCCGTTGGGAGAGCTGAGCCGGTGTTGGAGCCAGCAGACAGGGGCATGTACGCATCAAGGATCAGTCATGAATCAAAACACGTGTATGTCGCGTCCACTGGCCGCTCGTCCGCCCGGCTGGCCAAGCAGGCGACTTGTCAAGGTGTTCCCACAGACTGGTGGGTCACAGCCTGTGACAAGCTGCAGGTGGTGCAGTCTGCCCTGTGGCTCACTGTGGAGCTGGCAGCAGCTGTTGGATACTGTAGTGGTCCGCAGAGGTAAAGGGTGAGAGAGGGACTCTTTGTCACAGCAGACTTCCCGAACGGGAGCATACAAAGAGCCCAAGGGGCCCCGTTGCAACACCTTAAGTATTGCATCGAGGAAGGGGAGGAACAAAGGGGAAAACCAATAGGGGGATGACAAGAGATGACAGGTAACCAATGATGGAGGGTTTGGGGAGGAACTAATTCAAACAAACCAATCAGGGCAACAGAACTGTAGAACATTCTGGAACTTAATTACATAATCATGAAAGGGGTGTAGCTTAGGGGAGGAGACTTTGCCAAACATGGTCCTCAGGGGCAAGGCTGGTCCTCTGCACCGCCCAAGGCCCTAACATCAGGCTCACCCTTAGAGCCACTGTCTCTGGCGGGGAAGTCCACCCAGTTTACCTCTTTATTTATTTTTAGGGCAAAGGTGGACTGGGCCACTGCCACACATGTAGGAAAAGAAAAAGGATGAGATTTACTTACTATGGAGCTGTATTGTTATGGGCAACCTGGTTAGCTGAATGCCATCCCATGCCACCTCTGTGGCTCCTGTTGATGCACAAGAACTGTGTTTTTAATATTCTCTATCTTTTACTGTTAATTAATATTATGTTTGTATATGGTATTACTTGTTTGGAGAAAAATGTACATGGTAGTGCACTTAATATGTTTATTTAATTAATTTAAAGAATGGCTGATATAAGAGCCCATGGCAGGCAAATTTGACTTTTTGAAAATAGAACATGAATGTTAGAATCACTGTGCATTCACACTATTGATTCAGTTTATTTTGCTTGCAAACTTGGATGACAGAAATTGTGTTTTATCTAAACACAAGATATTTGCCTTTGTCTCATGGAACTATTTGGGGCTGAGATACATAAACATTATAATTCTGAAAAGGGTGCTATGAGGAATAAGCATGTTTGTCTCCATAGTACAAATTACGTATTTGGTTTGTCTTACTTATGGACTAAATCGTGGGATTGTTTAGGCTGAAAAAGACCTTCAGGATCACTAAGTCCAACTGTAAGCCTAATGCTACCGGGGCCACCACTAAACTATGTCCCAAAGCATCACGTCTACATGTCTTTTAAATATATCTGGGGCTGGTGGCTCAACAGATCAACCACTGCCCTAGGCTCGTTCTGCTGTTGAAATGAAGTGGTTTTTCTTGGTATCCAGTCTAAACCTCCCCAGGCACAGCTTGAGGCCAGTTCCTCTGATCCTGTCATTTGTTACCTGGAAGAAGAGACCAACCCCGACCTGGCTACAGCCTCCTTTCAGGCAGTTGTAGAGAGCCATAAGGTCCCTCCTGAGTCTTCTTTTCTCAAGGATAAACAACCCCAGCTCCCTTAGCTGCTCCTCACAGGACTTGTGCTCCAGACCCTTCACCAGCCTTGTTTGCTTTCTCTGGACACACTCCAGCACCTCAATGCCCTTCCTGAACTGAGCGGCTCAGAACTGGGCACAGGACTTGAGGTGCAGCCTCACCAGTGCCGAGCACAGAGAGACAATCACTGCCCTGGTCCTGCTGGCCACACCATTGCTGATACAGGCCAGGATGGGATTGGCCTTCTTGGCTGCCTGGGCACACGATGGCTCATACAAGACCAGTTTGTGTATGTCTTCTGCAGCTAAAGATTGTTAGTGCTGCATTTCACTATCCTTACTCTTTTCACTAGAGTATAATATTATAATATTTCAAAAAAACCCCTGTACATTTACGATTATAGTTCATAAATCACCCTTCAATTGTTACATAAATATTTGCTTATAAGGATATGTAATTCTTGGATTAACATCTGTCCAATAATTTTTTGGCTTGTATCAGCAATACAAAACAGTTTCATCAGAAATAAAATTTCAATTATTATTCATAGTACAAAAAGGTGGTTTTGGTGCACGCATGTAAAATCTTCTGCTAACACAGTCCGTATACTCAATAGCCATCTCAATGATATACATCTCAATAGCCCTTATAGAGCCTAAATAAAAGGCTAGTTACCTCTTTTGGCCAAATGTTAGAACACTCAAACCTGAAAATATTTGAATCCAGGGCTCAGCTTTTGTGTTTTGCACCCATTTCTAAGGAAAATACAGTCTCCAAGGCACATTTGTGATAGAGGAGCTGAAGCCTCTCTCTGAGTGGTTCCTGTGAACTGCTCTGAGGAGAAGTGTTTCCTGGTCATCCTCAATTAGCAGTGCAGAAAGTGTGAAGAACAGCCAGAGCAAACCTGTGTGGTGTGTCGGAGATAGTTTCCCTCAAAGCATATGAATTAGCAGACACAGCTGGGGATAATTTCCTTTTCCAAAGAAACATCACAACCTGATCTGCCTCTTCAGACACTTTAAAATTCCATTTTCTTCAAAAATTCATCCAAAGCAATATATTAGGGAAAAGATCTTAAAAGCACTATGACTAAAAGGGCTCTAGGGAAACAAGATGAACTGATTAGACATTTTTCTGTGGTTTGATAATTCTGCAACACTTATTCTTACATTTTTGATGCATCCAAAAGTAAAGTGTTCATTACTCTATAAATAGCTTGTCAGCTAGAGAAGCAGAGTGACAGACCATGTATTATATAATTTTGGGTTGGTTTACTTTAAAAGACGTGCTCTATTCTAACTCCTACAGGGTATTCCTGTGTATGTGTATAGCTTTTGAGGAAAGGTCTAGTGACTGCCTCTGTCTATGTATTAATCTCAGTATTCCTCAAACAACAATTTTTATCCGTGTGAAGGAATAGGTCCCAGAAGGTTGTGATGAGGATTAGCAGGCCAAACCTATGTCAATATGCCTTGTTTTATACTGAGCCTGGAAGGAATCTGTGGAGAGACAGCAAGGTTGAAGAACCATAGCTATAAGATCAATGAGCCTCTGAAAGACAACCATGGCTAAAAGATATTGCTAATTCTATTTGTATCCTTAACGCTCCACTGCCTTGGAGGAATCTGTGAAATAAAGTTCTGATATAGTACCTCCGAAATGGAGATTTTTGTAGCTGAGCTCTCAAATCTGTAAGTAGGGATGGTATGTAGTCCACACAGACCAGAGATCTTCCAGCTTTTACTCAATCTTAGATCACAGAAATGGATATACTTGTAAAATGGTGCTGCTCTCACGATGTACTAGGCAAACACTGTGAGAAGACATTGTTTTTCAGCGGATTTGAAATCCAATGAAAACATTTCTGAGAACACTTCTCTTAGTTTTATTGTCCTCACTAAGACTGATCAATGACTGGGAATATCTCTGAGCTACCATCCTGTAATCAGCTGCTGCAGTTTTTGGAGTCCACCACAAAATATTTTTGTTCTCAACTTGAGTAAGCCTATGGTATCCTTTTCTTCCAGCCAGCCTGCCCCCAGCCCATCTGTATAATTTATTGTCCCTATAGAATAGAGCCAGTCTTCAGTCTCCTCCAGATGACTTCTGCCTTCTTGTCTCACAGCCCCCTTAAAATTGACTACATAAATTAATGTTTTTTACAGCTTTATTATTTCTAAGCAATAATAAGACTTCTACAGCTTGAAAGAAGCAAAAATTCTGCCATGGCACATTCCCCATGAAGAAAATCTCTTCTAGGGAGTGGTATATACTGGTTTTGCTACAAGGTTAAAAATGTTAATATCACAATAAACTCCTACTTAAAGTGACAGCCTTGTTGAAGTATTGTCTTCTGGACAGAAAGTTTGCTTCAGCACAAGCATTCCTTTGGGTTCCAGGAGCATATCTGTGTGTCATCGACTCTGTAAAACAGCCTCTACATATCGTACACACAATTTTAAAACAAGAGCTTTGTGTGAGCATAAGGACAGTGATAGTGGATGTGGTTTGTATTTGTATTCGGATACCTCAGCACCTTTTGTAGAAATGATGCATAGAACTGTACGTGGCAGCCAGGGCGGGACATTTCACTCTGCACAGTCTGTGAAAGGGAACTTTTAAATGGAGTAACCTAGTTGATTTTTGCTGGAAAGAGATAGTTGTTTATATAGCACATAAAGGAGATGCTGAATCTGGTAGCCTGACAGGGGTGATGCTGCTGGACCTCCAAACCCTGGGTCCAGCAGGCAGTGAGGCGGAGCATGTATTCCCAGCAGGCATACAGACACAGGGGCCCATGTAAGCAGTACATGTGTCACACAGATAGAAACACACTTCCAGCACCTTCACAAACACCAAATCATCATCAGTGTCTCCATCCTGTTCCCTTTTCTGGCTGATCGGGGTTAGTGTGGGTAGCTCAGCTGATCCTGCCAGGCTGATCCTGTTAGAATGCGTAGCCCAGCAGCTGGGCTTCTCCACTGGGCTGCCTGCCCTCCTCTGATGGGCCTGAGAGGAGCTGGGGCTGGGTGTTACTGGAGTTCCCTCCTTTGACATTGCTCCCCTGTGCTCCTTTCCTCTGTGGAGGTGACCTCTTCACTGCATAAGCTGATGTGTAGTATAGAACTAAAAATTATCTGCTTTGAAATACTGGATAGAAGTGGAGTAAACTGGTCTTTGAAGAGGTTAATAGAAATCCAGGGACAGCGGCTGCTGTAGAGTACTTATAGGCAATCTGCAGCCATTGCTAAATGTTAACAGGCAGCATGCAGGCTACAAGGGTAATGTCTCCTTCACAGGATGAAATAAAAGTGCCAAACAAATTGTCCTTGTTTTTACCTTTGCAAGCCTTATGTATATTATATTTTTCAGCAGAGAAATAGTGGGTTCTGTGTGTTCATTTGTCTTGCATCCCAACACTTTTGTTGAAATGGAGATTCAGAATTCAAAATACTGAGCAGAAAATTCTCATAAAATGGAATAAATTCAGAGCTTTTACTCAGATATTCTAGAATTTTGGCAAATTACATCTGCAGATTTGATCTTTATGTCTTCCTGTTTCCTATTCTGAATGTTGAAGATATGACTATAAGTAATAATGATAATGCTAATAACAGTAGTAATAACATAGGGTGTGGTCTGTGATTAAATAGCCGTGCTCATGCAGAATGGTGGCTGCCTAAATGCTTTTCCAGCAGTGCGAATCATGGAATAGCCTCAGCTGGAAGGGACCTTAAAGATCCCAGCAGTGCTTTTCCACTGGTTCCTCCCATAAGGCTTTGTGTTTCTTATAGGGGTGACGGATCTTGGAATTGTTTGGAGACATGAAAATCAGACTAATTCCATCAGATTTCACAGGTTTTTTCACTTGCCTCCAATGGATGGGTGAGATGTGAAAGCTTCATGCATGCATCTGATGTCTGCTAAGACTGAAAAAGATGACTTTCCAAGACCTCTAAGCTTTTGGGCTCAGGAACATGCTCATGAGCAGCGGAAGGTCACAGCCGACACTGAGCAGCTGGGCTTGTTTTGAAAGTTTGTGGTCTGGGAGCAGTAACATAAACAGCAGATCATCAGAGTCCTACTAAAAAATAAATAGAGCGTGTTATCCCCAACTTTTGAACAATTAGGAAAAAGTGCCATCATGTTGAGCATGGACTTTATTAGTTATAGTTTAAAAAAGTTGTCCAGAAGGCCCTGATTTGTGGGAAATTGGTTTTGGTCCTGAGGAAGAGAACAATACTGTTCATAGTAGTTTGGTTATTTAGCCCATGCTGTTGGCAAAAGCAGTGATTCGTTTTCGTTTAAATCAGCTTCCTTTATGTACGGCTGATATTCCAAGTTCACTTCATAGAGCTGACTGTGTATTCCAGCTAATTATTCCTAAAGATTGTTTATGACTATATTTAAACATTTATTCTGCAATTTTCCTCCTTCTATTTATAGCTTCATACAAAAATGGCACCACAGAATGCTGGTCTCTGAGCTGAATGTGAAGCTAATGGTCCTGAACTGGACTCACATAATTTTCCATGTATTTGGCCCCTCTTCTTTTTTTTTAAAAACAAACGATGATAACATCTATTGGTTTTCATTTTAATGCACTAGAATTAGCTGTAATAGAAGTTTTCCAAAGCACTGTAAGCAGAAGTATATAAAGTTGTGCCAAAAAGACTATGAATAATAGATCTGAAGAAAATCCTGGAAGTGCATGGGTTCCACTATGAGACTGCATTAGGCAGAACTCATTTGGCAAATTTACTATGTTTAAGAGAGTATTTATTTTTATTTTTTGCACAATTTTTGCTCTGAGGAACCAGACATGCTATATAACAGCTGTTGAGTGGGAAATTTTTAATGTTTAACAAAGGAAATAGATTAAAAATACCAGGTGGTTTTTTTGGGGGGTTTTTTGGGGTTTTTTTTGGTTTTTTTTTAATAATAACTTGTCTGTTGCTTTGTTGAATGTGAAAAAAATACCTGGAGAAAAGTAAAGAGCCTTGTTGGTTTCTTCTACACACACTCTGTAAGTTTGTATCTTCAAACTGTCTCCACAAACCATCCCCCAGGTACCACAGTGCATAGGAGAGAGTGTCACAGGGGACTTTAAAATGAACAGGGAGTCCAACCCTAAAATCCCATCACAGAATTGGTTGCTGGTAAAGCAGACACAACGTCATCTTCAGACCAGGAGTGTTTCGTGTAAGTACTGTAATTTCCATCTCCCCTCTTGTATTTCAAAACTACTAGAGATTATTATATTGACTCCAGATGATTGTGAGATAGAACTGATTTACAGCTCTGTTCCACTGAGTGGAAAATAGTGACGTCAGTTTCAATCAGAGTTGTGGTCATTTTTTCATTTATCCTTGTAAGTGTCCTTTTGTTTTACTTTCAATATATTGAGCAATATATTTGCTCAATGTATTAGAAATATGATTGACTAGATATTTCTGATATGAAAGTGCTTCTGGAAAATGTACACTGGTTAGTTTCCATAATACATTTCATATTACTGTTCTCTTTGTAGCTCTCAGAAGGGAAACCATCACTTAAGCCTTTTGTCCAATCTGGCTATAAATCAGTGGACACTGCACTGCAGAAAATATTCCTTCATTGGCAGGGACTTCAATGAGATGACCTCATCATTTTTTCCATCTCCAGTATAGAGGTGCCTAAGATTTATTACAATCTTAATATAAATTCAAGACTATGGATATGTTTTTATGACTTATTTTCACGACAATGACAAAAAAAGGCCAACATAAGTACAAGATAGCTTTAGAGTGTCAGGATATTAAAATATGTCTATCCAACTTTATGGTGAAATTTAAGTAGGAAGCATCTGAAAACGACTATTTTCTCATCTCTGTTCTCTTCTAGTATATAAAACTAATTAATTCTATTACAGAGAAGCAATGGTTTTCCTATCAATTCAATACATGACTTAAGAAGAAAATTTCAGTTTCAGGATTATTTTAGAACAGTATAATTTGCTAATCTTTCTGAATCAGATGGCATATAATTGCTTCCCATACTATGACAAAGGTTTAAAGTAGGAGCGAGATCTAACAAGGAGTACAGGCCTGAATAAGACTTCTTGTCTACTTTGTTCAGAGAAGCAATCTGCTTACCTCTTACCTAATAGTTCCCTTATCCTGAGATTTTTAGATGTCAGTAAGAATGCCTCTTTCATCCTGAAAACTCCCAACATACAACCTAATGACTTGATGCCAACTCTTCAACTAACTGTCTCTGGAAACCAGAAAAAAACCAGGGAGAAATTTAGCATCACAAATGACTTTTTTGATATTACTGGACAAGGTAAACCCCAAAAGACATCCAGAGATGCTGGTGCTAGGGTAACAGTAGCTAATACTGAAAGATTACTGAGATGCTTAGAGAACAGTTTAGGAGCAGTTGAGGAGCTAAGAGTGTGAGCAGAATATCTCATTTGGGGAAAGGAGGTCAAAAGGACACTTCTTAGGAGTGAGAATGAAGGCTGGGCAGGGCCACAAAGTAAGGAGTTGTACCAGACAATGGAGCAAAAAGATGGAGTCTGGAAGCCAACTGGAAGCAAAAATGGGATTTACAATACCATCGATATTCTATAGATCCTGATAAAGATGAGATGGTGAAACTTAGCATTGTCATGCAAAGCCCAGTGGTTTTTCAGTACAAATCAGTGAAAGAAGACATGAACTGTGGCAATCAAGGGACTGCTTTGTCCTCATCTCAACTTTGCTCCAACTGTACGTACAAGTCATGTGCCGAATGGGAATCTAATCTGGCCTTCCTGGAATCCAAACCTCTTCAGTGGGTGATAGATCAGACCAGTGAAACTATCCAGGCTACTATCTACAGGATGCTGGACTAGTTCCTGAGGTCATAACTTCTCCCCTTTCTGACTTAATCACATTTTCTCTTGGTTTTGCCATGCAACAAGGAAATAGTTTTAACTGTTGTTTTGCCATACCCTTTCTCAAGGCTGAGATCTCGGGCACATTCTTGTTTGCATTTGTCAGCAGATGCAACAATTACACAATGGCAAGGATGGCCATGGTGCTTGTTTGTGCTTTTATTTCGCAGCTGTGGTCAGCCCTTCTGAGCCTCCTTTAACCATGACCATCAGATGGCCTTTCAAGTTTCCTTTAACAATACCCACTAGATGATCAAGATACACTCTTGAGCTACAGAAGCCATCCCAGACTTCCAAAACAGTGAAAAATTGCATCAAGCATACCACACACCTAAAATTTTGTATAATGCGTGTTTCTTTGCCTCTTGCCTATGAGATGTTTTACATGTTCAATATATGTAGCACATACAGGCAGGAAATCTCAAGATGAATATGCAATGTGCCTTGCAGTCATGGTGTCTAGGGAAACACTCATGCCTGATGCTTCTGCCTTTATTTCCTGGGAGGGAATGTCTGATTACATCGAGCTTGGTGGTGATTCCCCAAGAGCTCTCCAGACAAGAACAATCTGAGAGTTGTGCATTGATTACAGGCCCTTGCCTGTGCAGAGACTCTTTCAGGTATATGAGAGACAACAGAGAATAATGCCAGGGAACACCATGTCTTTGGGATGAGTTGGCGCAGTTGCAATGTCAACGTGGTTGGCAAAAAAGAATTTGAAGCTGGGAGGAGACTGTTGGTAGGAATTACCTGGAAGAAGGATGGAATTGAACAGCTGGGATCATCATCCACAAGCAAAGTGGGGAAATAGGGGACCCAGGATGTCTGGTGATCCAGATGGATAGAAAATGTCAGACAGAAATGGAAACATGAGAGGCAAAAACCTGCCAGAGGCAGTAATGTAGCTAAAGAAGCTATATATGAGCAGACGTAGAAAGGGGAAGTGAGGGAAGAGGAAGGTAGAAGAGCTGTTGGACATCCAGGACTTCTGTGGAGAAGAAAATTACACACGGGTGAGAAGAATGTGTGAAATATGATCCTCATAAAGGCAATGATGAGGAAAAATAACATCTCTCCCAGATGTTTGTATTTGTAAGTGAAAATACTATTATTTATAATATATATCATATATTTCTAACCTCCAGATAAATATTTTAAAGGCCGAATTCATAAACCAATGAAATCAATAACAAAGCTCTAGGTCTAATCAGTGCAAGGATGCTACCAACACACATATATACATATAATATGTATACAACACTGCTAGGGGGAAAAAAGTTTTACTTTGTTGTCATATAAATAGCCAAAAATAAGTAGATTAATGTTGGGAAAAGTATTTTTCTCACCTTCACCCCTGTACTTTCCATCATCATCCAAATGCCTTCAAATGCCTTGAAGACTTCAGAGCTGGGTACCCATTCATGAATGCCTCACTAGTTATTTATCATAGAAATAAGTGTTGGACAAATGTTTTTCTTGGACTATGCAGTTGTTGCTTCCATTACATTATTTCCACACTGTTGGCTGCTGTTCTGTGACTTTTCTGGCAGTATTTTCTTTCAGGTCACAGTGTTCTGTGGCTTAACTTCTCCAGAAGACCGGGTATTAGGAAGGTAAATAGATACGATCACTGGCATGGAAGATGGAAGAGACGCTTTCATATTTGCAGGAATGCAGTTGAAGTGGCAAAAGTCCCATAGACTCATAGGAGCTCAAGAGAGACCAGTATATCTAGTTTGTTCCACCAGGCACAGCCTGTAGATTTTTGGAATGTCTTATAAAAAACCAGGATCTTAAATTTGTCCTGTTTATAAGGACGTGACTTTTCAATGCTTATTTTCTTAAGAAGTGTCTTGGAAACTTCTATGTAAGGACACCTATAATATAATGTGTGGTACCCCAAGACTAACCAATTTAAGTAGTGAACAGATGAAAGACTGGTTGTTAGGCTGAACTTACTGCTTAGGTGAGTTCTGACAGGTTGTCTTGTTTACGAGAGGAAAGGAGTTGCTTGATTTGGTTATTTTCCAAAACCACCCTATTGGGTTTTCATAATGAAGGAGGAAGAGCATCAGCTCCACGAACTGGAGGTTCAACTACAGTTCACAGCTTACAATCGAAGCAAACTTGGTTTTGCAGGTATGTAAATGTGCTTCAGTTGTGTAGGATCTCCACTTTTAAGGTAATGGGGGAAACATGAGCCTGTGCTTATACACTGAATATTGAATCAGTCTTTTGATGCTTTGCTGCTGCTGACAGGTTTCTTTTGCTTGTGTATAATTTCCTGCTAAGACTGGGAGAAGTGTGTGTCTCTCTGAACCCATGGAGTGTGGAAGGTGTCTGGCTGAAGAGTTGGAGGCACTCAGAGACCTGTTGCAGCTGCACTCTCAAATCCTGCTTCTTTTTTCTGAGGCTGCGGGGAGAATGGTTTGCTCCAACTGATGTATTCAGCACTTCTCTGCCTGCATTTGTGTATCGATCATACTGGAGAGCCTATGGAGTCTCTCTGGATTTAAAGCTTCTGTATCTTCCCTTTCCCCCCCAGTTCTCTAGGCTAAAAGTGGCACAGGTTATTTCATTAGAGGAAAAGTCTGTTTCCTCTCTATGCTGCACTGGGAATTCAGCTGTCAGCAGTGCCAACTGCAACACTGTAATTAAACCACGAGTGTTTTTTACTGTACTTATTATTCATTGCAAAATAGGTGTGTTTTCTTAAAATTTGTTCCCAAGCAAAGAATTTTCAGTAATATTATTGCCTTTTTAAGGGCTGGGCCTTGATACCATGCCTGTGACTTCCACCTTCACAATGCCCATTGGTAAGACAGTGTTTTTGGAAGACATTTTTTAAGGACACCTAAACTTTTGTGATGGGCTTTCATCCAGTCTATCCTCCTATGAGCAGGATCTTTCAGGAACTCTGTCAAGTATACTGAGAAGATGGCTTACGGAGAGATAACAGCAACTTTCAACACTCTCAAATGATCAGTCATCAAAATGCATAGCACCAGATTTTGAAAAAGCTTCTGTTTATAGTGTTTGGAACATGGGTACTAAGCTATGCCACTAAAAGAGTATTCTTCCAGAGTATAACAGGAGGGAGAAAGTACTGTTCTGATCTGATAATTTTGCTTGACCTCCTGAAGGAGAGAGACCTACATGGGATAAGGGAAGGTAATTTGCCAGTAACTGATTACGTCTTGTGTTCTGATGTGTTGGACACTCCCCATGCAGTCTGGCAATTTTAAACTAAGATTAGGTGATCTTTGTGAACCCCAGAACTGGCATGGACTAACCCGAGATGAATGTGTTAAAAAAGAGGCTGAGTGCAGTATGTAACTTTTAATAAATAAATACTTGTCCAATCTCCACTTATTAAGCGACTTGATCAATAATACATTGTGTCCTCTGGAGCTAAAATACTCCCACAACACTGTATCATATAAAAGAATTTCCAAAAAGAAAATTTAAAACTTGAACTGAATGTCACAATATAAAAATTTGCTTTTATGTTTTTTGCACTTATTGGCTTCAAATTTAACCTGAAAGAATAAATTCATTCTTTGCTGTCAATTTACAGCACTTCTTAAAAACTTCTGGCACTCTGGATTCTTTGAATCAGTATCTTAATCTTCTGTTCCACTTCAAATATAATGATCTTTGTGTTGCGATCTAGTTTTAGTAATATATCTTACTACATTCTCAGTTTAATTTTATGTTAGTGATAATAGGCCATGAAGAATGAGTAACAAGAATAGGAGAAGGAATTGGCAAAGCAAGGTTTGGGAAGGTAAAAAAAAGGAAAATTTTCACCTTCAGGAGAGAAAGTAATAGCTTTGTTTCTGAAGTGTATTTATCAAGAAACGATGTAAAAGTTGAAACCTGAGATGTGTGAAAATTACAAATGTTTCTAATGCTTGTAGATGCTTTATCTAATAGAATGAAACATCAAAGGGACTGACTTTCTAATTCCTCCTCCAGTAAAGGCTCAATATCCCTCACAGATATTTCCAAGAGTGGGTAAAGTGGGCAAAGTCAGGTCCCATTCTGAGTAAGTATAGACATTCAAAGGTTGTAAATCAATAGGAAATTCAATTAAGAGGTTTAAGATTTCATTTTACTTTAAAATGTTCCATTTCATTCAATTCCAGACTAAAAAGAATCTAGAGAAACTTAAGAGAAAAGTACTTTCACAAGAAATTAAGCAAAATATACAGACAAGCCTTTGTTCATATGAAAGCTTTGTTCATGTGGAATGATTGCAAACAAAATGATAAAATACTGCACAAAAAAATGCTTGTTTGGAGCAAGATCATCTTGTAAATATTGTGTAAGAAAGCTGTACAACAATAAAGAAGAAAACTAGTGAGATAAGTGGTGAAGAGGCTTGAGGGGAAGCCGTGTGAGGAGTGGCTGAGGTCACTGGGGTCTGTTCAGCCTGGAGAAGAGGAGACTGAGGGGAGACCTCATTGCAGTTACAACTTCCTCGTGAGGGGAAGAGGAGGGGCAGGCACTGATCTCTGTGGTGACCAGTGACAGCACCCAAGGGAATGGTCTGAAGTTGTGTCAGGGGAGGTTTAGGTTGGATATTAGAAAAAGGTTCTTCACCTGGAGGGTGGCTGGGCACTGGAACAGGCTCCCCAGGGAAGTGGTCACAGCACCAGCCTGACAAGAGTTGAAGAAATATTTGGACAATGCACTCAGGCACGTGCTGTGACTCTTGGGGTTGTTTTGTGCAGGGCCAGGAGCTGATCTTTGTTGATCCTTGTGGGTCCCTTCCAACTCAGCATATTCTCTCATTTTATGAACCATTCCATTAAGTTCCCTAAACTGTGAGTAGAAAATTCTTCAAGGGGCTAATGAGTTATCTGTGCTTTATCTGAGTGGGCATGAATATGCCAATTGAGAGCTTACAGATGTTGTCACCTTTTGAAAAACAGTATGGATCTATCCCTGGTTTTAGAAAGAGAGGGTTTAGATGACCATGATTAAAGGTCTGTTCTTTTCAGGTTGCTCCTCGGGGTCTCCTTTGGAGTTTTTCAAGACCTTAAGGATCTAAGCTCTAAGTAACCTTGCTTTAATTTAGTGTCAGTTCTGCTTTGAGGAGGAACTTGGACTTGATTTTCTTATGACACCTTTGAGTTATGCAGGAGAGCACATTTTACTGTAGGTCCTGAAAGGTTGTGATAGCTTGTCCTGGGGAGACACAGAGTGCAAGATACACCCCTGTTTAAACAGTCTGGCTAGAACAGGCTTATCATGGTGGCTTTTATGGGCCTTTGTGCTGTCTAAGAGCCTTCCTTTTAATATAATGAATTGTTGTTATTTATGACAAAAAATTAGCTAAAACAGGCATCATAAAACTTTTTCCTTGAGTAGAAGAATCCCAGAGTGGAGGGCTCATTAATTCAGTATGCATAAACCTCACAGCTAATTACTGCTAGCACTTTTATGGCTACTTCATAGCAAGGATGATATCACTGAAACTCACTTAGGGTGAATCATTCAGATGAGGTGGGCCAACATTTACCTTTCTTTTTTTCTCATACATTTTATTTTATGAGTATTTTATATACCTTATTTACATCAAGATACGTATCAACATGGTTGTCTTGATATCTCACCGTCACTTACAGATTTTAATTTTCTAGCAAGAGAGGTGGGAACAACCATCATACTAAAGAGGACAAACAGAAGAACATGGGTAGATCACATTGCCATAGTCTCATATGATGACCAAATAGGAAATGTTACCTTAATCTCTGCAAATCCAATCAAATAAAGGAGCTGACACGGCATGAGTGAGAAACAGCTCATAGTCTGTCTGACTAATATCCTGTTTCTGATGATGAGTCACATCAGCTTTTTCAAAAGAATATATGGAAAACTGAAAATAGACTTATAGGTGTGGAAGATTATACCAGAAATGTTTCACCCTAAGCTCCTGTAGTTACAGGTTTGTTTAACTTTCTAAAGTATTTCTTGGACATTGATAACCGTGGTAACTTTTAATTTATTGGAGTAATTTCTCACACTTTCCTGTCTGAGAACAGAAATGTGAAATATTAATGAGGGAATCCTGAAGCTGAATGGATGACTTTGACTCCCGACAGTCTTATGGAAAATAACGGTGGCCTTGCTTTTAATTTACGCACATCTCCCAGTACACACTAATTTTAAGATGACATATTCAACCGTCTGCAATTTAAAGAAGTACAGCTGTTTAAAACTTTACTTTTTTCAGTTGATGTGTTTCTCTCCCATATAAATAATCACTCAGGTGAGACCAGAGAACAGGTACACACATGTATACATGCACATCCACACCTTTCTCTGAAGACTAAATTTGCTGATCTTCCTACAGGAGCTGAAAACATCTGCTAAATATTTTCTGCTCAAAGAGCAATGAAAGGTGGGTGGTTTAACCTTTGCTTTTTCAGTCATTAAGTGGTGTTCATTCTGCATAGTGTTATAACATGAAATCATGCTTTTTCTTTTGTGTGATTTTTATACTGCTTTAAAATCTGACATAAGAAATACTACAGCAATTAGTCACAAATTGCTTCCTTTATTGCATTGAGTTGTTGAGACAAAGACTAGGATAATCTAACCATTGGGAAAAGTATTAAAAAACCAAAATCAAGGATATAGACTCCTGAGAAATTTGAGAAATTGTTCACATTTGAGAAACCTGGGTCAAAATACCTTCAGTCTAATGATTATACCATTTGCACCTCCCTTTTCTAAGGATATTGGGACATCTCTAGATCTGGGCAACAGCTTCTGGGAAAGGTAAGGGCAACACAGTCGCACTTGTGATGCGTGCCTGTTAATTCCTGACCATAAGTTAGCAGCATTCATCTGCACTGACATCTGCCCTGGCATGCACAATGCCCTATTTTGCTCCCCTAAATGGCTTACTATTCTTCCATCATGATGAGCAGTTCTGACAAGAGTGTACTGAGACAGCAGGCACCTTGCAAGTGGTACTGAACTGAGAACTTCCTGAGAAGAACCAGGGTCAGAACTAGGCATAATAATGACACGTTTTCACTTCTGAGCTGCACTGGAGTCTGGAAGCACTGACAATCTAGCCCATGGTCCCAACCCACGTGAAACTGGAGCAAGCACAAGATTGTGACACCTCCCCAGTCCCTCTCCTGCCTCACATAAGGGCTGTATGTACTCCTGTCTTTTGAACAATACAGGATTGCTTGTTTAAACACACAGTCAAAGTCTGCCCCTCAGGGATCTCTGACTTCCTGAAAAGTCTTGGTTTTTACTCTTTTACCTTCCAGCTGTCAAGTTTCTTATTGTTAAATACATGTTTCAAAAAATGGACCAAGACGGTCTTCAGGCAATTGAATTAAAGTTTTCTGTTCTACTAAGGGCTTTGTCTTGATAGACCCTCTCTTCTCTTTTTTCTGTTAAGCTTAACTTTTTATGTGTGTCCAGCAATTCCAAGTTCTTTCCCAGTTTAATGACATGTGGTAACACATGAAAATTAAGTTTTAAATGAAATATTAATCTTTCTTTCAAAGAAAATCTAGGTGTGGATAATGTATTTTCATAAAAAGTAATTATTTGTTACATTCATGAGTCAATAGTCTAGGAAAATGGAAACTGCTGACTTTTTAAAAAATCCCACAAGGTGCAGGAGAATAAAATACTAAATGAAAAGTTGTCCTATTAAATTAGTATTTGAGACACTAGAAAGAAAATAAAGGCTCAACCCTTTAGGACAATAGAATAATTTCTAGCATGTGCTATGGCATTTTGCTGAACTGGGCTGCACAGCTTAACAGTCAGCATCCTGAAGTATTTACCTAATAAACCTAGCAGTTGTCATTATTACATTACAAAAAGGGAATTATTCTAGTTTCATTTTACTTATGCAAAAAAGATATATTTTGGGGGTCTATTAACATTTGGGCTGATACCTTAAATTTATTTTTGTGCTTTGAGCTTTTTACCTACAGTCAATTGTAAGAAGGGAAGCTGCAGGGAAAAGGGCCATTCTGAGCAGTTTCTCTTGAAACACTGTAATCTACAGCACAGCACAGTGATAGCAAAACTTTTCACTGTTTGGACTAAATGCATTTTTCTTGGTTATTCTGACAGATACACGGTAGGCAGCTCCCCTCTGCATGACCCCAGCAGCGCGGGTCCTTGTGCTGTGCAGCATTCTGAGTAGTTCTCCTGACCTGGTCCCAAATGCCTCGTACACCAATGCTTATTGCTTCCTGGACTCAGCATGAATATCTCAGAGACTCCCATCCACCTTCATTGCTCCTTCAGTATTCATTCAGGTGAGGGCTTTGGACCTCACCTATTGTAAAAACCTTCAGTTTTTCCATAGTTCACCTTTTTACAATCGCTGGCTCAAGGTTTCTTACCAATGTTGGTAGAATTCCATGCTGTCAAAGTGAATGCTTGATGCACCATCCTCTGTGAGCCATTCATGGTGTTCAAACCTGGTAACTTGCTTGGACCATCAAGCATCGCAGAATCACAGAATCCATTAGGTTGGAAAAGACCTCTGAGATCATTGAGTCTGAACACCACCTTGTCAACTAGACCATGGGACTGAGTTCCATGTCCAATGTTTCCTTAAACACCTCCAGGACGGTGACTCCACCACCTCCTTGGACAGCCCATTCCAATGCCCAATCACCCTTTCTGTGTAGAACTTCTGTCTAAAGTTCAACCTAAACCGGNGCTTCTTGACCACCTAGGCACCCTCTGGTTCACGTTCAACCTCTGTCAACCAGCACCCTCAGGTCCTTTTCCACTATGCCACTTTCTAGGCACTCTTCTCCAGCCTGTAGTGCTGCAGGGGGTTGTTGTGGCAAGCTAAAAGCTAAGAGTGTTGGCAGAAGTAGTTGCCCCCAAAGGAGTACATCCTTCCTATCAAATTCATGTTCATGATGGTTGAGTTCCCTGCTGTAGACCTAAGGGATTAAAAAAATGGGAACATTTGGGCCAAGTCACTCTGCTTTTACTGCTGAGCTGCTGACCATGGAAATAACATTTTAAATGTAAAACCCAAAGAGCTTCTTGCAATCAAGACCATAATATTTCTCTTTCCCTCAGTCTACTTTTGTCCAGATATACGTAGGTGAAGTCTGCAAAATACGTCACCAAAACTACAACTGCTTCTGACAGTGATCCAAGGGAAGTCCTTCTTTTGGCCGTAATTGATTTTAGACCAGGCCTTTAAACAAAAAACCTGGTTTGTTAACTTGAAAAATGTTCCAATTTCTAAGCATGATTGATTTTGACAGTTCTCATGTAAAGTAACCATTGTAATGATAAACTGTCGACCGTATAGTGCTGTGAATCAAATGTGCTGAAGAAATGAAGGTTTGCCCTTTCAAAAGGTTATCATCTTGCATAGTCTACAGTTTTTCTTTCTATTTTTTTCAGGAAAATTACTTTTATAACTGTCAAAGGTTTAATATACGGGCTATAAAATTGAGACATTTTCCAAATTAATTGGCCTAAAGCAGAAATAAAATGTCTTTGCCATTATAGCAGCTCCCCATTGTAACCATATTTCAACATATCTCAAAGCTTGGACAGTGTTCAAGTGTTGTATTGGTTTTTTTGGGGTTTTTTTTGGTGCTAAGCAAAAGTACAACTATTTTAAAGAACATCACGTAAAACGCATAGAATTATTTCTCTGTCTCAGTGATCTAATTTTTACTGTTTTAAATTTAGGTAAACAAAACATAGACTCAAAACTCTTTTGGCAAGAAAAGAGTTTGTGGTACACTAAAATTATTATTCAAAATTATTACTGTATTTTATAAACATAGAAATGGAAAGCAGTATTAATACACAAACTCAGCTTATTTATTCTTATTTTAAGTGGTTCTTTTAGGGGTTGCCATACATAAATGGCAGAAAGGGCTAAATTAATGTAAGTTCATGTGAAATGCCTTTATTTCTGAAATTAAGTAGTGCATGTCTTCTCTTTTTCTGTGATGTTTTTTCAGTTGTATAAGTAACTAAGCTTCACTGTGAAGTCCCAAGTTTCTGTCTTCAAACAGTCCCAGTAATAACACCACAGTTCAAAAGAGATGAAATTTTAATGTAGATTTAAAAAATTCTAAGATAGATAGAAAATCCTGTGCTTTTTCTCCGCTTTTGCTTTTTTCTTTCTGTTGTACTTATACATGTACAGTGAGAGTCCTTCTAAAGAACTGTTTCTGGATAAATGAAAGCTACACAGCAACAGAAATTGTATCTATACTGGACAAAGTGCTTACTTTATTCTCTATGCAACTCCAGAAGTGAAAATATAGCCCTGTTTAGCTGCAGTGATCAGACAGAGCAGCTCAGCAGGGTATCCACAAAGCTACTTCAAATAGATTTTGGCAGGTCTTTTATAGTTGTTTCTCAAAGCCCTCTTGTGGTCCATTGCAAAATAATGTATGGCTAAAATACAAGGCAATTACAGTGATTCACGTTTTGGAAAACTGGGCTCACAGGAGGTAGAATTTGCTACTCAGGTATTATAAATCCCTCTGACTGCACAGATGTCAATAGTGATTTATACTCTACAAGGGTTTGATAATCTCGGCTTGTAAGAAAAGCGTTCCCTAAAGTTGTGATCTGAAGACCAATGAAGTCATTGGGAGGTTTTCCATTAATTTCAGTGTCTTTTAGATCAGTCTGTAAGCATTTAATGTTAATTTAAAAAGTAAAATACAGGTAACCCTGGAAGCAAGTGCAAACACAAATATATATTTAAAAAGACATATCCAGAACATTAAACTTCAAATAAAACTTGAAATGAGAAACAGATTTAGAATCTTTAAGAACTAGGCAATGAATTCCACAGATTATCACCGCTCTTACAGGCTGTGCTTTGCATTCCCACGATACCTTTCTTTAGTTTTCATCTCCACTGTGAAGTGAATGTGAAAACACACACCAGTGTAAGCACAGTATGATTTCAATGCAGAAATAAGGTTTTATAGCAAAGACTTGGAGCTGGACAATTAATGAGATGAATTTTGACTGGTGTGTCCAGCTAAATCTGTTGTGCTCTGCCCCATTTCCATTTTTTTCACAGTTTTTTTTTAGCTGACCAGTGGAGGCCCAAAGTGCCATGTTTCAAAGGAATGTTTGTGTTTGTGAGATGTTTGATTGACTTCCTGTACAGCTGTATGCATTAGCACCTACAAAATTGAGTGACCACTGTGGAAGTTCATTGGAGGCCAGGCAGAACTACTCATTTTAGCAGAAGTGCTGTTACCTTCTGCTACAACAGGCTGCTCGTGGAACTATAGCATAAATTAAGACGTAGCTGTAGACACTGACCTCATGAATAAAAATCCATATTGTTGCGTCTTTGAGCATGCAGCCCTGATAAACATGTGAGCTCTTTTGCCATTAAAATTCAGAAATTATTTCTGCCATATTTGGAGCCTTATTTCTCTTTTTTCCTAATCTGGTTAGAGTTATTTACACTAAAATTTCTAATCAAACCATCTTGGCTATTAGCAAAGTAATTCTTTGTATTTATAATAAAAATGATCCTATGACCATTTTGAAAATTTTTATTAATATTGCAAAACATCACAACACCGGAAAAAATGTTTTTTTTTCACACAGCCAATCACATATGAACAATGAAATAGTACTTCTATTACCCAGTTTATAAAGTCATAAAAATTATGACTTCATTATAAAATAAACAGTTAACTGAAAATCCTTGACAATTCTTCTAGTCTTTGTCCAGCATTAGAGGAGAACCCGTATGTATAAAATTATTGTAATGAATGATTTAAGGAGGAAAAAAAAAAGAGATCTGGGTTTTAAAAAGACAATGTGATTTTGAGTTATTAGAGACCTAGGGCAAATTTTAAACATCATGAAAAAAAATTCAACTTTGTTGAGGCTAGTGATTTTTAAGGAGGTAGGAACAGTCTGTTCTCTCCTCATGTTTTTATTTTTACTATCACTAAATAATATTTTCTTGTTTAGAGAAAGACCAATGTATTGTGATTATTTTTGTTTGATTCATTTGCACTTTTAATGACTTCTGCTGTTATTTTGAAATAAAGATCTATGGACTTAGCATAGGAAATTACTACAGTTTAAGCTTCTATAAAAAATACTCTTACTGTACCAAATAACGTGTTCAGCTACACTGAAGTCAATATGGTCTTTTGGCAACAATTACTTCTTGTTCTGTAAACAAATTCACATTTTAACGGGACCTTTACCCTCCCACTGGAGAGCAGTTCTGCTGCTGGCACCTTCACTCCTTTACATTCTTGTTTGGTAATATTCAGGAGAAGGATTCTGCTGCTGACTCAGAAAATGAAGTGGAAAGCCATTCCTGATGTAAGGGACATGAAAAATGATGGGGGAAGACACCATGGACATTGCTGTGGCAGGCCAGAGTAGTTTGTAATTTCCCTGAAGATACTGCTAGCTCTTCTCTTTCCACTGATGTCTTGAAGGTTGTCCATAGCCTTTTTTCCTGACTATTTCCCATGTTATTCCTGTTTTTTCTCCTTTAGCCTTAATACCCATCTGTCTTTTACTGAGAACAGAAAAAAATGCCCCCCCAGTAAACTTATTGAGATGTGGATCCAGAATCCAGCATGTTCCACACAAATCTTTCCATGGAAATCTCTGGCTTTGGAAGAGGTTCTTGACACAACAAGAACTAGTCTTCTAACCTTTGGCCCTTCTGCTGTAGCATGAAAATATGCCTTTTTCCTTTTCTTGAGCTCCCATGTCTCTTGCCTCTGATGATGAATCCTTCAATGGAAGAATTCCATAAAATTCAGATCTAGCACATAACTGGTGTTTTGCAGTGTCAAATTGACATACATCTCTGCATTTATTCTTAGGAAGTAGGTGGAGTGGTACTAAGCAGCAATGGACCTTTTCTGTCCTCTTCATTAAAATCATCAGCTTAGCCACAATTTTGTTACCCTTATTTTGTCAGGTTTCAGACGGCTCTGAGTTATTGGTAAGATTACATTTAGCTTTAGGCAAAATAAGTTACATTCCCAATTGACTTCTGTTTTTGAACTGTTTGTCTGGATTTAATACTCAACATTATCATAGTAAACTACTGAAACAAAGTTAATTTCTTTTTACTTCTTTACCAGCATATAAGTGGTATTGATTTCAGCTATTAAGAGGACTGTTGTCACTGTATATCAATGCATTGTCATAAAAATGTGATGGAGGGTTATGTTTAGATAGCATACTTATCAGAGGAAAGTCTGTCATGATCAAGTGAATGCATAGATTATATTATCAGGGAAACATATTCTGAAATATTTGATTTTTCAGCTTGCAATTTTTGAATATGTTTTAAAATTTTCAGTGCTCTATGAAAAGGAAATCTGTGCATGGAAGTTTTGGTCAAAAAACATTCCAAAAGTTGTAAAATAAAGCTGAATAAGTAATAAATTATTCAAACCCATCTGGGGACCTGAGTTATACTGTCTGTTTCTTGGCTTTAGGCGTCTATTCTTGCTGGAGTGTGTCATAGTTTCTGTTAGAAAGTGCAAAAAACCTGACCAGATGATGTCAGCACAGACAAGGTGGCTCCTGGCAGCAGATATTAAGTAATGGCTGGCCTTAAACATGTGAAATGCATTTGGCTAGCTGGCGGCAGGCTGTACTGTGTGACCTCTCCTTCTAGGTGCTTTAGCACCAGCCAGCAGAGTCCCTGGCACAGGGGTGTGAGCACAAGCTTGGAAACGTGTCCTTATTTCAGGCAGAGGTGCAGAGGCAGCTCCCCACCCACTGCTGGCTCCTCTTTGGTCTCCTCTGGCCGGAACCCCCCTGAAGCTTCCTGAGTTGGTGAACATTTCCCTCTGGAAAGAACAAAATGTATTAAATTAAGGGTTCCCAAAGTTTACTTCCTGGAGGGCTATGTGATAACTGGGAAGACCATAACAGAAGCCTACCACTCTCCAATACCTAAAGGCTTCCCTATTCCCCTTCTTCTCTGTTCCAGACCCCACGAGGCTGTATATGAAGCCAGATGCCTGGTCCTTTCGTTTTCCCACGTGCTGGGAAAACTGTGCTGGACTATTGCCCAGTCCTGGCAATGCCCATGGAGGAGACCTTGCTGAAGTTTCTTGAGCTTAATGTAAAAGCATAAAATGAGTTGAAACTTCTGAAGCCTCCAGGATCCATCAGGTGAGTCAGTGCCAGCCTCTGACCACTCACTTAAGTTCTGGCATGAAGATTGCATCCTTCTTTTGGGAATCTCTGCACTAGAGGGGACCTGCCTTTTACCCTCAGCTGGCACTGTCATGCTATCCCTCCGTTATGTGTTAAAACATGCATCTCTGTACCTATGCAAAAAATAAAATGAAGCAAAACCCATCTGCCAACCAACAGAAAAACCCAAGAGTGTTTTGCCAACCAGGCAGCTGGATCTGTCCTCTGAATTGTTTATAAGTCCCTTCAGATATAGTCTGAACTCCTCACTGAACACACTTGCTGCTCCTGCAAGAACTGGCTCAGCTTCCCCTGCTGCTGATGTGGAAATGTAAATCTCAATTTCCTCTTCCAAAAAGGAAAAGCAAATATTGATGCATGTTTCAGGTTTTTGCATTACCCTGTTTACCTTTTTCTAGCCTGGAACAAAGCAGCATTGATACTTTTAGATATTTGACCTCCTTCATTTGGAATTATTCAAGTCTTTCATAAGTCTGAAAAAGAACTGGTTAAAACATTTGCTTTCGCTTGCCCTTGTTCAGTAGCACCCAGTGCCCCAGCAGACTGCGTGCAGCTCTGAAGAGCCATGTGCTGGTGGTGTTGTCTGACTACCCTGCAACACCTGTCTCTCCCTCACACCAACCTGGCTGTGGTACAGAGGTGAAAGAATCCTTATGACACAGGAAGTGTTTTGCACCTTTTCCTCTTGAATGAATTTTTATTGCAGAAAGCTACAGCTCAAGTGAGCTCAGAGACTGCTAATGACTTGTACTTCCTAACACACATCCAAACACCTCCTGCTTCCCTTCCAGCTTCATTCACTCCAGTGCCTTCTCTCTCCCCTTTCTCAGGTTAGCTCAGGCTGTGAGACAGTGTGTGATGTGCTGCCCAGGAGGGATAAGAAGGGAGAAGACGCAGAGGAAAGCAGCCAGCCAGGAGATAGGAGTCCTCTGGCAGAGCCAGTATGTGGCAGAAGTTTCTTCTAGGCCAGCCAGCAGTCAGGAGATGTAAATAGCCTGACTGGCACCAGTGGGGAAGTTCATAGTCAAAAGGTGTACACTGCCTCATCCCTCATGGGCAGCAGAGACTGCCTTATGGGCCAGACCCAGCCTACAAGCTGGCTGCAGTGTAATCCTGCCTTAAACCTAAGGTGGATAATATATTTTTCCTTCTAGAATAACAAAAAAATTGCCCTTAATTTACTGAGCTATTTTGGAATATGAGATGCAATTGCTAGTTACTTGGATTGGTGTTGCTCCCTTATTTGAATTTTCCAGAGAATGATGTGCATGCCATCGGAAAGGCATGCAGTTCTGCTTCCCCCCTTCTCCTCGCCTCATTCACTTCCACAGCAGTTCTTGACACGTGTGGTTTGCTGTTCCTGCTACCTGGCCTGAAATAACAGCCTCTGCCCCACTGACTTCTTTTTCTACCACAAAGATCTTGCTTAAACTTGGGCCTGCCTTCTAGAAAACGGTAGCATTTTCCAGCTAAAACACGTATGTTTTCTTCCTCTATGAAGAATGCCTTTACACTTCCTCAGGAGATGGGTTCCAAATAGCAGTCCTATGCCACTACCCCTAGCCCCCTTTCTGATTTAGCATTGTCAGTGGCACAGTAGTTATCCATGTGCCATTAATACCCTTCAGTGACCTTGACCGGGCACCTTATTCTAGAGCCCTCCTCTAGAATGGAGGATTTTTTCCGGTTGTTCAGGTAGTATAAAAATCTGTTTTTAAAAAACAACACAAACCTCTGGCTATAGCCCTCAGTCTTAACTCACACATAGGTACTATTGAGAGGGGAAGAGCATTCAAGGACTGTGGTGACTTAGAATTTGCTGGTAAGTGGTTTGCAGTGTTATTACTCCACCGGTCTTTCCCACAGTAGTAGACAATCCCATTTAAACATGCCCCGGGCTTCTTCTTTTCATGTGAAATAAAATCCTCTCTGCTAGGTACAAGAAAACTCTGATTCTCTGCCCTGCATTTCCATTGGTTTGCACAGATTAGTAGTTTGTCTTGCTATTTCCCTTACGATCACAAGCAATCCTCTCTGTGATCAATCCAGCTCCTGTGCTGATCCCATGTGCTTTTCTAGCCAGCTGACCAGAGCATCTTTGCTGTCTGGTCTGATAATTTTGCTGAATATTGCAGATTTGTGATTCACTATTGTATTCCAGTAACTTTTTGACCTGATTTAGCAATGAGGTAGTTTTGTTCTAGGCTAGCCTGTACTGTCACGTCCCACACAGAGATTTTTTTTGTGGCTGAATGCCTGAGATGATTTTCTAAATCTCTGCAAGCTTTTCCAAGTTCTTATTTCTATACATGTATTTTTGTACAAGAAAATAGGGCAGAGGGAAATTCTAGCTTCTCTCCATTCCCTGATTCTCCTGTCTAGTAGGAAGTACTTAATGATCATTCTTTCTAAGGTTTCTTTCCAGGGATTCTTTCTGATGTCTCTTCCTAAGTCAAGAAATTTCCCTGGATATTCTGACCATAGAAGGAAAACAAATGCCTCCTGGCAAAAGCCACAGACTTTTGGGGCTACCTATGGATGCACACATGAAATCAGGAAGCATGGTCATTATGCTATAGGATTTAAGAAACACCAAACTCAGTATTTTGGTAGAATACAGGAGAAAGAGTTAGAGGAACCAGTTTGAAACTTCTCCATGAGAGTCAGCCTTGGAGTACAAAAAGAACTCCTTGAATTGCTTGGGGAGTTGATAAAATAATAGTAATGGATGCATTTGGACAGAAAGACAGTTGTTAACATGTTCCTATTTTCTGGCAACAGGAGTGTGGGAGCTGAAGTCAATCTAATTTCACTCTGTGTTCAGGAAAAGAACACAAAAGAATCTGATTTTTTATTGTTAAGCTGGCAGTACAGAGACTCCCAGTTTCTGAGCTCTGGAAAGCCAGACATTCTTCTGAACTGAAGAATATTAAAACAAGACAGCTTGAACTCTGCTCTAGGCCCAGGAGTGTAAATCTGGAATAAGTTCACTGGTTTTGATGAGGATACTTTGGATTTACACCAGCAACTGAGAATAGAACTTGGCTCTGTGAATTATTCTTCTGGTGGTAGTGAAAAATATGATCCTAATAAAAGACGTGCAAGCGATCACAGGAGTATTCTCATACTGGTTCTACGCTTAAGTTTTAGGTGCAGGATTTAAGATTGTGGAACAAAATCCAGCTATACAAGAGTACCTCTAAGCAATCTGTCAAAGAGGATCTATAGGAAGAGGGGCAATCTAATTCTTGCGTGGCTCCTATAGCTGTATGGGCCTGTCTTGCCCTATAAGAGGAGATTCAAAAAATATTGTTGTGGGGTTTTTTTAAAATTTATTTTAGTTTATGGGTATAACACACAAAAATAAGTTTATGCAGTAATTGTTTGGAAAAAGGCTCTGTGTGTTGCAAGAAGTGAAGAAGCCTGAATACTTTGTGTTGTAACACCTTTATGGAAATGTCAGCTATGGAACAGACCATTATAGACACTGGCATTATCAGCTTCTGGACTGCAGCATTATTCCTTGTAGCCTGGAATTGTTTTATTATGGGTAACTGGTTTACAGGTGAAAATATTACAAAACCAGTAAAGCTGCCTCATGTGCTGTTTTGACAGTATCTTCTCCTCTTTGAGAACATGTATGAAAAGTGTTATAGACATAAAGCTAGAACCAGATCAAGTCTTCAAAGAATGTTTTTTCTCTTTTTGATAATATTTCAAATCCTGCTGTGACTTTCCAGTTATTTAGGTGCTATATTGCAAAAACTTCCTGAGCCACCCTTCTTGGCATGATAAATCCACAGATACTGTGCTTTAAAATGATACACAGACGGGAAAGTTTCTAACAGGCATCAAAGCCATTAGATTTGTATTGCTTTTTCTATTGTTTAGTAATATTTGAGAGGGATTGGATGCATCTGTGACCTGGCTAATTGCAACGAAAATTACAGAGTATTAAAAACAAATGGGAAGATGGAAAAGAAAGTTGTGGTAGGATTTTGAAAGGAGTTTTGGATCTAATGGACATTCATTGTCACTTGAGTGCCTAACTGCCTCAGGCTGCATTGGAAGTCCCATCATGAGAGCTGGAAAAAACAAAACTCCAGCTAACCCATGCCTCTAAACTTAAAAACCCAAGAAGCTATAGTCGCAGACTAAATAGAGTATGATTTGAGGCCATGCTACGCTTCTGCCACTGGCTTTAATTGGACAAGCATGTTCATGTGCTTTGATTTTTCCTAGCGACAGAAAAGAATCAATAAGCTGCATATTTTGCTCGTTATTCATTTTGATAATCCCTCTCCTTAGCTGGAAACTGCTGCCAGTGTACTTAAAACGTAATGTCTTAATCACACAATCCCTTAAACTCAATGAGGTGATATTTAAAGTTTACAGGGATGGTACAAGAAAATCCAGACACTTTTGGTGCTAAACGTTCTTGAAACACAGTATCTCTGGATTTTCTCCAATTTCTGCACATTGAAAAGTTGAAACCAAATGGGATTCCAGTCCAGTAATGCACTTACTCTTTACATGATAGCTGAGGGACATGAAAGGCTTTATGAAATCAGTCAAACCACTTTTGAAGTTAAAATAACTAAATAATGCTTTCAGATACATTCTAACCTAGTTTACTCCATGACAACAAATAGATCTTCTTTTTTTTTTACTGTTTGGTACTTCTTTTAGCCTTCTTTTTCCAATATTCTCTCAGAAGAAAAAGGGATAAAGGAATAGACTGAGTTCACTAGTGTGGGCTTCTTTTGAGACAGAGAACCATGCCTTGATGCTGTAAAAGAAGTGACTAGGCACGTCTCACTGGGCATGATGAACAGGGCTCTTACTGATGTCATTAAAGATGATATATTTAGTTATGTCTCTTTTCTGATGAAGAGTATGTTCTGTCACACAGATGGCACATCTGTTTTGTGTGACATTTCTTGAGAGTTATTTACATGAAAGTTCATTACTGTACTGGATTCTGTTTATGCTTTGGGGGCTTTCCCAAATGGGATTGCTGGTCATACTTAATGCCTACAGAACCACCAGCGCTGTGCAGTTACTGTAAAATACCTACAACTTCTTGGGTAATGGAAGCGTGACATGGGTGAAACCATAAACACAAATGAGTTCAACATGCCTGTCTGGGTTTTTTTTTTGGTCTTTCTCTTGCTCTGTTCATAGAAAAGATCCACAGAGTAGATCCAAGTACTCCCTGCACTTTTTTTGTTCTCAATGGCTTTGGGAACATGAAGCACTTTTATCAGTAGTAGCTGTATTCTGCTCTATGTTTTTTTATGGTAAGGCAGAAAAAGGAGTTGACAAAGGTCTTTCCTTATCTTTCTGTAATAATGACACAAGACTGAAAGGTTTTATCACTTCTATGCTGACTGATACCTGTACACATTTAAGAAATCTGAGATCCTTCAGTGGTGAGAGAGTCTCAAGTCTACAAGAGAAAACTGTGCTTCAGTTTTTTTCCATAACCCTTAACCCAAATGTGGATCTATGTTCTCAGGCCATAGCTCAGGTAAGTCTGTTATTTGCCTGCTTATTTGATATATGTTTATTCAATGTTTTTTTCTATCAGAACAGATATTAAACACCACATTCGGTAGCAGTGGGTGGGGGAATCAGTAGCACTGCTTGCAATACAAGTTGCAGTATGTCTCTATTCAGTTAAAGTCTAGTGGAAACAGAATATATTCACTAGTAAATATCATCATGATTGATAACTGATGATTTGCCATTTAGACAAAGGAACCCATCACTGGAAAAAATGGACATATATTGTACTGGCACTTCAAATACTAGTCCTTAGCCTATAAGTATTGAGGAGCCTTTTCCAAAATGCTTCATCCATTAGAGCTTTGTCTCATTGGCCTGACAGTTTGCATTAAAATAGGATACCAGCTCTTACTCCATGTTCTGAAAGCAAAAAAATAGGATACATTAAGGGTAGGGTAAACACCTTCTTTCCATGTCAGAGGTTCCACTGGTACAAAATGTTACTGGAAAGCTGATAGCAAGGAGAGTAACAATAATCATACCAAATACTTCTGTTTAGAAAAATACATCCAAGAAGAGAAAACTAAGTTTGGGTATGGTGAATCTGCTTCCTTAGAAGACAGTCTAGCTGGCTACTTTTAATTTTAAAAACTTTGTAACAACCTTAGTGCAAAGCATTTTTGAAATTCAGTAACAAAACGAGTAATATTAAAGAGACTGGACAGAAGAAGTAATTTAGCATACCTAATTAGTTTTACTGTTGGTTTCCCAAGATAATGGTCTAGAGAGACAGATAAAAGCCCTGAAACTATGGCATTATATAAATGGTCAGGCAATTAATGAACCTTAAAATGTAGATCTATTGCTATAGAAAAAGTTATGTCACTTCTGAGTTGGTATTTATGGCATCTCAAGCACCAGCTCAGCAGGAGTATTTTTAATGTCTCATCACTGAAAAATATTCTTAATTTGAAATTTCAAATTTGTTATCTTTCACACTGCATAGCTGACATATGTCAGGGTTTTGAAATCCACGGTTTGACATGAGATGTTTTGAATGTCTTGGGAGTATGGAAAAAGCTGTGTAATTTAACCTCTGCCTTCTCTCAGATAAGTCTTTCAGGCACAGTTCTGGTATTGCGTCAGCAAAGCCTAGGCTTGGCTGTCGTGACTAGGCTAGTAGGAGGGTTTTCTTCCTTCTTCTTTTCTTCTTTACTGGTGCATGTGTAGCCTCATTGATTAATCCATGTCTTCTGTCCCCCAAACAATCAAGGCAAAACAAAGAAAAGAAACAAAACTTGGGACACATGTAACTAAGAAGGCTGGTTGGACTTTTAACCTCATTTATTTGTATTCATTTGGTAAATCCTTCCCAGCAGGAATTGTCTCCTTCCCAAGTTAGTACAAGATGCAACCCTGGAGGGGGCCTTTGGGAATGACTGCCATCAATCCTAAAATAACAAGTGCTGAGTTTGATCCAGAATGGTGTGTTTTCAGAGCATACACACTGAATTGTCTGCATTTCCAAACTTACTGTGGTTAACAGACTGAAAGGGAAAATATTTCCATCTCTTCATCACACAACTAAACAAAAATTTCTAAATGGCTTTAAGTAGAACTAGTAGGCAAATTTCACGTCTCTCAAGATATGATACAACAAAGCTGAACTGTGCTACAGCTTTGAATCTTCAGCTGCAATTCTATATAAATTTGAGAAGCCCGCAGTTGCTTGATGGTCTGAACTGATTTCTGACATCTAACTTATTCTTGAAGATGAAGATGTAGGGTAGATCAGTATAGAAATACCATAAAAAATGTTGTATCCTAAATTGAATACACTAATATGTAAAAGTTACTTTATACCATAGACCAAAAGCTATTGCACAACTTATATAATTTTTCTGAATCTTTTCTGCGACTTTCATTTCTTCTGCTAATTCTTCCCTTCCAAAATTTCTGAAAGCCTCATTGATTTTGTTTCTATTGTACCCACTTGTGACAAGTCAGGCCACTTTCAGACAGTGATAACTACTAAGCAAAGCTACCCAATGTGTCACTCAGGACTTATTGCAGTAAACACAGCAGTGGTGTGAGATCTAGTCCTGTCCCTGCCAGGAAGCAGCTGAAGTCACCACCACAACTTGCTAATAGCCACTGTGGGGCTTGCAAGGGTGGCTGCATGGGACAAACTATTACAAGGTCATGAGATCTCCTGCTGAATGACAAAGATGTCATGCCTCAGTCTATGATGCCACATGGAACCTTCTGGTCTGTGTTCTCCAACTCTGCCTCCTGCTGTGCCTGGTTTTTCCAGTTTGATCCCTTGCCTATTACACTCCCAGTTTCAGTTGTCATGCTGTTGATTTGGCTGCAGTGAGCAGGGTTTATGACTGTGTTATACGAGCCCTGAGAGATAGCTTTGTTGGTGTGAATAATTCTCTCTCTAAGTCCCCTAATTGCTCCTAATATTTGTTTTCTTTTCATAACATCTCTAAGCCAGATTTTCCATGAGGAGGTTACCAATAATACTGAATGCTCCCCTGCTGTGTCAACTTTTCACTCATTCTTGGTAAACAGCTCTTGTCTGGGACAAGTGTGACCTGAAAGATGACATGTGGTGCACTGATGCTCATCTGGATTTTAGGAAAATGCATGACAAGTTGAAGTCAGTCCTATATCTGTGGCTGCCGGTGGTATCAGGTTCCTCTCACACACAGTCTCCTCTGTGTGAGCCAAACTGCCTCAGGGCAGAGGCCAGATTACAGCAGTGCTGTTTAATTTCCTATCCAGCATTTAGCTCCCCACATTTTCCTTGTGGATTGCTTCAAACTGCCAGTCCAACCACTGATTTAATATGCAGCCATCTGGCTGGAGTACACTCAGAGCCTGGTCAATATTTGGAAAGAAGAACACACAATGCCTGATTTCAGATGAAATAATGGAATATCCATAAATACAACATGATTTTTGAAGAGGCTGAGCAACTAGTCATTTGTCAGATTGGTTACCAATGATCTTAGTCTTTCCATCAAAAAAAAATTACAGGGCTTCTACAAAAGCGAATCAGAAAACAAGATAGTGGAAAACTGTCTCGAGCACTTTGCCGATAGTGCAAAACCTGAGCTTTGCCTCTCACAAGTCGGTTTCTCAACAGAAGAAATAAAAGCTGGAGATAAAGGACGTGAATATGGACTGGTTGCAGGATAGCATGTATGTATTTCCACAAAGATGTCTCTCGAACTACTAAGTGAGGTTTAGGTCTTCATTCTCCCTCTGCATTTCAGTCTGACCTTTCATACCCCAGTGACTTGAGCAGTTTGGGCAAGGGCAGCATTATGCCAGGAGAAAAAACAGAAGTAGGAAAAAACCACCAACATGCCAAGGAAAGAATGATCACTCACTTCTGCTGCCTGATTTTTACTTGTTTATTTATGAATTTACATAAGTACACTTTCATTTCTACTTTGGAGTTTGAGTTTGGTTCATTTGCTTCTGTGGGAGAGTTTTCAAAAATGCCCATCTTGGCTTTCACTTAGCAGAACTGAGTCTTGTGAGTGTGAAACTTTCAGGGTTTCTTTCCCATTCAGTCAAACAGGAAGTTATCCAGGAAGCTGTAACCAAATCAGATAATATTATGAAAATATGACAGAATATGAATAAACTCTGAAGAATGGTGAAATGACATCTCATGACCCTAGGTTAGCAACAGAAGAAACTTCCATTTAATTCAATTGGAAAAAAAAAGTTTGATCTCCATCCATTAATAAAAACCCTAACTAAAATATTCCTGGTTGTGCATGTTTGACATGTAGTGATCCTCATGTATGGAAAAATAATAACTGAGAACTGAAAGTAACCTGAACAATGTGCAGTAAGGTCCTGTGTAATCTGCCAATGAACAGCTATAGCTGTCGTGAATGTTCATCTCACCTGTTGTCCCACAGACTTTTATGAATGTGCTTCTGTGCTACACCTGAGTCTGGGCCTGCCATATGTAGTAAACCACACCAACTGAACAATGAATGTGAATGGATTTGTAGAAGGAAATCAGGAATACTGAAGCCCTGCTGCTGACTCTATGCACACTTCAGAGACTTTAGTTTGGAGTAATTCTAATTTGTTTTCTTGGGCTCTTTGATCATAGTGATTAGAACATAGAATCAGTCATAGAACACTTTGGATTTGAAAATATCTAGTCCAAACCGTGTGTTTGCTGGACATTAGGAACATTCTTTTCTTTTCAATCTTTTTTTTTTTTCAATTCAGCTTGTGTCTTGGTGCCACCTCACAACGTGAACCCAGGCATGGTAGCAGGAGATGACCCGAAGATTCATGCAGTAAATTCATGAGACTACTGAAAAAGGTCGGACTCCTGAAGACAAAAAAAAAAATCCTGGGGCAAAAAAAAATATACCTAGCCTAGATTATTGTAATATTAATTCTATATACTTTTAATTCTTATTTTTCTAGTTAATGAAATGCATAACATTTTAAGGGCTGTCTAAAATCTCAAATGCGAAGCCGCTTGGCTCCTTTACACCTTCATAGTCTGGCGTGCCCTTATCTTTATACACTAGAGCTGGCAGAAGGATTAGTGCAGTAAAAAGAAAAAGTGATTTTCAAAAGACTTCATGGGCTTTATAGGCCTCTGTCCTTCTTTGGATACCTTTTGACGTGGTTTATGAACTAAAAATAACAGGAAAGTGAGATTGCAGACATCAGGCCTGAGAACTGCTGAGCAGATGCAAGAGAACTACGCAACAGTTACTAACTTATTTTCTTGTCTTAGATATCTTGGGCTTTCCATGCCACAGTCACTTGTCTTCACCTTTAACTAGTATTTAAACCATATATATTAATCAGCCTGCTTATAGGGTAGGAAATTTATTAATAAGTTATTTAAGCAAGGGGATAAGAACCTGGCCCAACTCTCATTGACCTCAATGCAAGGATTTTATTTCTCACATCTTGAACAAGACAGTGACTGAGCTATCACTCGCTTCCCTAAATACAAACAGATTAGGCTATTCAATTACCTCATCACCTTTATATTAATGTGGGATTTATTTATTTATAAGGCAGGATAAAAACATGAGTGCTGTAACACAGATGAGAAACATAGTGGAAAATGAAAGCAGGCTGAATGTCTTTCAGTAAATACATTTACTTTAATTCATGACTCGGGCCTAATTCTTGTCATGATTTTTTTATAATAAATTCTAAAGAAAATAAGATTACAGTGATAAAATAACATCTCTTACCAAAGTGTACCTAGAGCACACATGCAAACAGTTAGACTGTCTGTCTACTTTGCCTGTTAAATACCAACTCAGCTTAATTTTTCACTATTATTTCCAAAACTGTCTTTGAAGCTTGATCTGGAACAACTCATCCCCAGAACAATGTCTTAGACCTCCCTGCCCAAAAGAAATAATTAAATTACAAGGAAAAGAAACAATTCTATCATTCCCATGATTAATATTCACTTTTGCCTGAAACCTACGTTCAGGAGGTCTCTTCTGTCATAAATTCATTTTTGATATGCATCTGAGTTGCTTGAAGTCAGAGATTTCTCAATTACTGCAACCCAGAAGTATTGAAAATGATAAGTTTTTAGTCATGAAGTATCATCTCATTGAAAGCAAATTGCTCCTTGGGAAGGAACATTATAAATTAATCTTTTTATCTAGAAATAAAAACAATTCTGAAATTTTTATGACATGAACTATTGCCATTGTTAACATTATTTTTTCCAATGTCTGTACAGGCAAAATAAATCCACAGTCAGTTGTAAATTTATGACATTTAGTGGTATGTAAGAGACTAGCACTAATGAGGGGTGCTTGCTAGTGTCAACTCAATGATCAGATTTGACAAGGTATCTCAAAGGAAGTGTGAGGAACAATTAAATGGAATTTCACACGTAGTAGCCTATTGCATTTGCTTTTTTATTGTCAGTCAAGATAAACTGACTATTAAAGAGGGACAATTTTACGTGCCCACTGGAGGATGAAATTTCACTTAAAAGGGCCTGCAACTATAGACTTTATAACCTAGGATCACTATTGCTTCTATAGATGTCTACAATAGGTGAGATAAATCCCACGTCAACAGGAAAAATAATTAAGGTGCATGTATTTCCATGTTCCACCCCTTCAGCTTTCCCCATAATTCCTATTTTTCTGTGCTTTATCTTAATATACAACTTCAAGGCTTTCCGACACTAGAAAACTAGGTTATTGAGATGTCAGGGTTTGAGACAAATTTGGAGGAAAATATCTTCTGATAGAAGGCAGGTTACAACCGCTTCTCCTTCACTAGGTTTGGGAAAGAAATGTTCCTTGGAGGAATGTGAAAAGGGAGGAAAAAACTATTTATTTAACAAACACACAGGAAAGGAATTATAATGCTAAATAATAAAATTTCTTGCTTTGGAGAGAACTTGGTAAATTCAAAGTCTTTTTGTGGTTGCGGCTCTCTCCTCTTCGGAGCTGGGTTGGCGTGGGGGCCCTCCCCCGGGCCTCGATGGAAAGTTCTCCCAGATGATGCTTTGGTGTTGTTGCACAGTTTTAGAAGAAAAGAAGAAGAAGCTAAAGTCTAAGGGAAAAAAACCCTCTCCGTCTCTTTCTGGAGACAACAGAGCCGAAAGCTGGCTGAAAAGCAAGAAGGGGGCTTCCTCCACTCCCCTCACCACAGCCAAAAGATGCAGAGGAGTAGTGACACAGGAGCACAGACTGCTTTGAAAAGTTCGCTGGGTTTTTTTCTTCTCCCCCCTCTCAGGCTCAGTTTAAAGGCACAGAAAAGCACAGGGTTCATGTCTGGACATAGAGCCGGTCAATAGGAGATACACATCATAAAGTCACCCCAAGACATGAGCAGTCAGTTTCTACAGGAGAATCCTGTGGGACACGTTCTCTATGGCATTACTGAAGTCCGGGTAGACTACATCCACAGTCTTTCCCTCATCCACTAAGCAGGTCACTTGATCATAGAAGAAGACTAGGTTGGTCATGCAGGACCTGCCTTTCCTAAACCCAGCCTGGCTGGGCCTGATCCTCTGGTTGTCCTGCACATGCTAGATGATGGCACTCATTATGATCTGCTCCATGATCTTCCCTGCTTGATGAATTTCTAAGCCTAGTATAGCCCTAGCAAAAAAATTGCTTGGTCTGTTTCTTTTATCAATTTATGCTTCCATGGTCATTTGCATAGCAGTATAGGTCAAGTAACTGCTATTCATCTATAGCAGTTAGAAATGGTAAAATGCAGATAAATAACATGACTATCAAGTTTTTTTCAAAATTTTTATATTATTTAGACAATCATGTGTAAAAAGTGCACAATTGTTTCAACAAATTAGTAACTGTAGTACAAAATTCAGTTTCTAAAAATGTAGATTGTTTTGTGTGTGTAAAATGTAAAACACATTTTGAAATTGTAGTATTCAATGTTGTTTCATTGTTCTTTCACTTGTGATTTATTGCCCCAGTGCTGGTCTGTACCTACAGCATTGTCTGTTAACCTACAGCATTGTCTGTTAGCCATGCATTTTGCTATGCAATTTTTTTTTTTAAATTTCATGAACTTGCTAAGGATTTAATAATCTTTATGTGTGTCTTAATATCAACATCAGTAAGCTGAGAGCAGCATCTTGACTGCCAGCATGTATTTCAGATGTCTATTAATAAATACACTATCAGGGAAAAGAAATTCTTCCTAGGTGAAATAACTGCTGAACAAAACTATGTGAAAACCCAACTCACTGTAAAAAGCAAGCTGGTTGAAAGGTGGTGTCTTTCACACAACACTCTGTGCTGCAAGTCTAAATATCAGAGATGTGCAGTTTCTGCAGTGTTATGGTCCATCAGTCCATGCCAGTGCCTTGGAATACCATTTCCTCACATCTGTTCCTTCCTTATGTATTTGCCAAAAATGTTGGAAGAAATTGTTTCAAGCCACTTGAATACTTGCATTGTTGTTTGTTTTGGTTTTTTTTAAAATAAACCTTTTTCACATTAATGGACTATTTAAACATGACACGGTCTGTCATAATTCAAACTGCAGTCTAGCTTTCCCATGATTTGTCTTATACAACTGTGATTTCTTTTCTTGGAAGCAAAGCTTGCAAAGAAGTGGTCTTCAGAGAGGAAGGTTATTGTTTGTAATAGGAAAATCATGAAGAAAGAGCACAATAGCTTTCTTTTCTGAAGAAGGGGAAAAAGATCGCTCCCTCAAACCTGAACAGAAACTTTTAATTAAAGTATTTGTCCCAAGGACAAGAATAGTCCAAACAAATAATCCTGATTATATAAGGAAAAAATTTATACTCATGTGATGGTAGTAAACCAATAATTTTAAATCATTTTAGCAATTTTCACTCTTTTCTGAATTGCACTGGTGTCTTATTATTCTAATAGCTCCCAGTTTTCAGCTTCTTTGCTACACTTCACTGAAAGATAAAGATCCTCTGCATTCCTGTGCACAGGCTCTTTCATTGCCTTCTGTATGTCTAACCTGACTCCCTTAACCCCTTTTTTTCAGCTTTCTTCCCTGCCATTGTTCAGGACATGCTAAGGACCTTGGACCAGGGCCCTATTCCAGAACATATATGTATTTTCAATTGCCTTGGGACATTTGTTTATTCATAGTATCAAATTCTTGAATTTAATTGTTTGTCAGCATCCAAAATTTTGATTCAAGCACAGTGAGGACAGGGTACTTGGAGTGTTCAGGTACTTTTATATATGGACAGTAAGGTTTTAAATTAAAAGGTATGTGCCTCAAGTGGATACCTGTCTGTCTCTTAAAGACTGCAACTACTTGTCAGTGCATACAGACATGTTACACCTCTGGGAGTGCTAAAGAGAAAAGGTTATAATTTCTGTGTTTTCTCCGACTCTGCAGAAAGCAGTGGCTAAATACAAGCTTACAAGGTATTCTTCTGAACTTAGACACTTCTGAACTTAAGTGGCAACACTTAAGACAGGATCTGATAACAGGGGTCCTGAATATGGGTCTTGCACACCCTACTATTACTTTTTCAGTGCAAGCCTTAGTGAAAGAGATTGGCTGGGAGTACATCTAAATCAGAGGTATATGAAAGATCATTTGTGTGATTGCAATATTACTACTTTCTTTGTGTTAAAATTGTGGAACTTAAAGCATGAAAATCTCAACAATATTTCTTTTGGAGCTGTGTATTTTTTATAAGAGTTACATCCCAGCAAAGGGTCTAATGTGGCTAGTCAGGTTTAAAATAACAGCTGGGACAGGTAACCTAGCTTTTCCATTTTATTGGCAATAAGACTTTGGGCATTTAGGACTGAAACCAGCCTGCTACCTTCAATTGTAAAAGCCCTGAGATGTTGACTTACCTGCTGTTTTAGCCAAGGTATGCTAAGGTTTTTTTCTGTTTTTGTTAAGTAGTGTGAACATGGCTTGTGACTGAAGATCAGAAGGAGCAGACCTGACACGGGAAAAGGAAGAAGGAAGTGATGAAAGTACAGATCTGGAGAGTTCAAATTTGCATTGCTATAGATGGTGTAACTATGGAAATAACTTACCATTTCCTATTGGAGTTTTAAAATTGCATTATGTCACACAATAGTTCTCTTTGGAGACTTTTTTCCTTTTCAGTGGTGTTAAGTTAAATAAAAATAAAGAAAATACTGCTTCCAGTAAAATGAAACTGTCATAACAGAGTCAAATACTTGCAAATATTGCAAAATGAAGGAGATAGCAGAAATAAAAGAAGTGCACAGGTACACATAGGGCTGGACTACCAAGTATGTTTTCATGCCAAGCTTATAAATAGTTACCTAGAGTTGTTCTACAGTGAGTAAAAAAACCCACCTAGTTATTTTCAGTGAGGCATTCAAACCACCAGTTTGTGTTCACCAGTTGTTCAAGGCCAGGCTGCAGGGAGCCATGAGTAACTTGGTCTAGTGAAAGGTGTCCCTGCCCATGCCAGGGGGGTCAGAACTAGATTGTCTTTAGTGTCCGTTCCAACCCAAACCATTCTGTGATTCTATGGTTCTAAACAAAGGCTCATTTGAGTTACGCCTTGGTGCAATAGCTCTATATAAGTGAAAAATCCTGCAACCCAGGAAAGTTGTGGGTTTGATTGTTTTGACTGTTTAGTGAGAAAAAGGAGAACATGGCTTCACTGTCTGTCATTGGTGTGAGAACCGTCAAAATGTCTAAACATAATTTAGAAAATTACTACCATCTATGCATGACGAAGGTTCTAACCAGTAGACAAATATAAGATAATGATCAGTGCTATCAGCTGAGGGACATTATAGACTGGGGTCTTTGGCTTTCAAATGGTTGATGTTTGAACTCTACTGCATTAAAGGTTTAGCAGAAATATACCCATGTCTTATGGCTACTTTCAAAGCTGTCTAAATACAGACTCTGGCAAGTAGAATCACATTCACCTTGCAGCAGATATCCACTACTCTAAATGTCCTGTGTAGTCATTTCTTCATGATGGCCTCTTGCTAATTTCAGTACAGAAGTCTTGTTCTTCTTGTTAATCTCCACTGTATGCAAACAGACTATGTAGGACATCTCTCTCTCCAACTGATGTGTTAGACACATTCTCAGAAACAAGCCAAGGTTGGAAGCAGGTCCAATAATTCCAGGGTACAACAATGGAAGCATTAGATCATCTCAATTTGCCACTAAAAATATTTTCTTAACTTGCTTTTCCAGCTGGCTTAAATTCTTTGTTTGAGCTCGGTGGAAATCAGATTCATCTTGACCCTGAATGCATTGGTGAGTTCCTGGTCCATTTATTATTACAAATGGTTATTTTTTAGAGAAAAAACAGTGGCTAGAACAAACATTACAGAAATATTTTCTTAACTCTGGTATACCTTGAGAAATTCAGGTTTGGGTGAAACTTTAACCTTTTGTTTCCGTTGCAAGGTGGGAGCATTTAAATTCTACAAACTTCTGTTTTTTTCACATTTCTTTAAAAAGCCCCTCTGTGGACTATAATAAATTCTGTGTGTCTCCAAATAGAGTTATGTGGATTATATGTGCTGTTTTTCCTAGTATTTCATCAGGCTCATTATTAACATTGGACATATCAAAGAAGTAGCCAAAATAAAGCAATGTAACAGCTGTGGAGATGCACATTTCTGTACACTGGCAGGCTGATTTGTGAATTATACTTTTCAAGTAACCTCATTAAAATGTGTCCTTTGGAAAAAAACCCCCACATATCTCTGTGTTTTTCAAAGCCTTTTTCTCCCCTTACATTCCTGAAGTGATGGAAACATGGTGCGAAATATCACAGGCCAAGAGATTACAATAGAATCTTGAAAACCAAAAGAAATGTGCTCGAGACATTTCAAATATTGAAAATTTTCAGCCACAGTGGTTCCCCCAGTACACGAGAGTTGCTGGCAAGGTGAAATAAACACAGAGGGCCACGTAAAAAGTTGGCGTGCTGGAAAATATGGCATGAGAGGAGAAGCAGTTTGTTCACCAGGTAGGATAGAAGGTCAATGGGCCTGATATCCTCCACTGCATAGAGCAAAGTCATAGAGAAGACACATTTAGGGCCTCCCCAGAGCTAGTCCCAAGAGCAGACATATTAATTTTCTTTAAAAATCAATGCATCAAAACCAGGATGTAAATCAGAACCACAAGCAAGTTAACTAAGTACAATTATAAATGCACTTTTGAAAACTTCTGAATTTGAATTTTCATGCCAGTGGGCTCTGACATTAAGCAGGTTATTTTAAACTGTTATGTGAATGTTTCCCATACTGCTCACTGGGGCTGGACCTGGAGCTCTGTGGAGGAGGACAGTAAAACTCTTCCTATAAGTTGGACTAACTGGTGACCCAAGCAAACAGATCTGATCAAAGGCTTCATTCTCTTGAATCCTTTGCTAAGCTCTCACATCTCACTGTTTGTGAGTAAAGTTTCACACCATCTCCAGCTGGCCCACACTGTGTTGCATTCTGGTGGGTGATGACCCGGCCTCTATTACTGCCAATACCTTCACCACCTCTTGACTAGACTATAGTTGTGTCATAAACCTGAGCATGATGGCTACAACACTTAGGAAACTCCAGCTAATAGAAGAGAATGGAACACATCTTCACAGCCACATTGGCTACCTGGGATCCACCAAGCTGCAGATTACCCATGGTATTTCAGCTCAAGCTCAAATTTCTTTTATACTATCTGTGAAGAACTTGGTGATGGATCCAGTACCTAAAAGGGACTACAATAGAGATGGAGATAGACTTTTTATGAGGGTGTGTAGTCATAGGACAAGTGGGAATGGCTTTAAACTGAAAGATGGCAGGTTTAGTTTAGCTATTAAAAAGAAATTCTTTACTGTGAGGCTGGTGAGGCACAGGAACGAGTTGCTCAGAGAAGTCTTTGCTGCCCTATCCTTGGAAGTGTTCAAAGCCAGATTGAATGGGGCTCTGAGAAACCTGGTCTAGTGGAAGTTGTGTCCAGCCATGGCACGGGGATTGCCGTGAGATGGTCTTTAAGGCACCTTCCAACCAAAACCATTATTTGATTACAACATCTGCTCTTTTGCTCTGGACAGTGCATTGTAAATGGGATAAAGCTCATCTCTTGAGCTTTCTTTTGTTTCAAACAGACCTAGAATGCTTGCAGGGTCAAAAGAATGTCAGTAGTTCTTGTTCCTCAGGAGCTTCTTCTTGTTCCAATCTCCTCTTCCACTCTGCCTTTTCTAATGTAAATACATAATAGCTTCCCTAGTCCTAAAACTTAAACCCTGCCAGAACACTTCTGGAAAGCATGAGAAAATAGAAATCATACAGGAGATATGCAGTTCTGTTTCTTACTGCAAAGCAAGAAGTCAGGGAGTGAGTAAGGACTGTAGCTAAGTGGACCTATGTGGTAGAGCAGACTGACCACACACAGCTAATAGCAAGTCCAGAGTCAAAGTTCTGACTTTCTTTTGAATAGAGGTGGTTAAAAGGCATAATGGCTAAATTTAGTGATGGAAAATATTTTCTGAGTTCTCTGAAAAATTAATTTTGTTTGCTACCACTAGAAACAGTTGATAAAATCAGAGAATATTTTAAGATTTTAAGTCATCAGAGTATTTATGCAGACATTTAAGTTCATGCCTGTTTAGTGAAGCATATGAGTATTTTAGAGTTTTGTTTCTACTACTGTTCTATTCATGCTGACATATGAGAAGTGGGCCTGGATGTTGACACAAGAAGGAAGCAAGTTTCAGAATTTTCTGTTGTGGAAGCAAAACATCTGACAAGTTAATGCAAATAAAATTTGGTCAAACTAAGAATGCTAGTCTGTCTGAAGTAAGCAACTAGTCCTGAGAGCAGAACTAAAGAAGCTTGCAATTTTTATAACTTGGACTCCTAACAAGGACGAGGTTATGGCTGTTTGTATGGCTGATACAGAAGTGCAGTTCTGAGATCCACTTCGGTAAGAATAATAGTAAAAAAAAATTGCTAGGTAGAACTTCTAATACTCTGCCTCCCGAATATAGTCTCTCAAAAGAAAACCACAAAGGACTTCCTAAATATTTTGGTGGAATCTCCCTGAATAACTAACTATGGCTTGTCCTAGGGAACTCTGTACATCTCCTCTTTAAAATTTTCCTTATTTCAGTCTTCCGTACATAATCCAGTGAAAGCAATTCCTTCTGTGTACCACAGCTGACCTACAGTACCACTTCAGTTTGAGAGCAATGCAATAAAAACAGCTAAAGAATGTGCTGATGAGAAAAGTTATTGAGGGAAGTGTCACAAGGTTTATAGCACCTTCTTAGTTTCCTGGTGCTTAAAATCAGCTGAGCTAGCAAAGCAGAGAACTGCAGCTGGGAATCAAAACCAGCTTTCAAATGCAAGTGTAACTGATATTACGGAGGAATACATCTGAAGAGAAAAGCAGGATATGCCTCGACAGCACCAAAAATCTGTTCATCATAGTATTTTGCCTAGACCTAAGATTTCTGTGCTCCAGCTGGGAAGGATTTTAAGGGATTACAACAGCTAAAAAGTCAGGTGTGTATATAGGTCTATATGCAGGTATATTTCAGGTTCAGAAGAACTCCTTTTTAAAAATTCTCTATTGAATTCAGTGTGAAATAGCTGAACTACTCTGATTCCAAGAAATTAAAAGGAATCTTGGGATGAATTTGTGGCTTTGCAGTGAATTTGTGGCTCTTCACTGGAGTTGCATGCACTTCTATTGTCAACATTTGAATAAGGTTTTGCAGCTCACTAAAATAACTCCAATTCCTCCACCCACGTTTTTTTCCATATCACTTTCTAGTCAGTGTGTCAACAAGGTATTCCAGCCATGATTAACAGTGATGAAGAACCAGTTATCTGACAAAGCTATTACATTTTACTGTTTCACATGGGTCAGAAAAACAGAATTCAGCTGTAAATTTCACTTTCTCACATGTCAGTGGTAAAATCACTTCGTCAGTAAAAATAAAGCACCTGCAAAAAGCTTTGAAGATTCCTGTCTGTAACCTATATACTGGTATAAATTAAATACCAATTATGCAAACACTGTCAATTTAGGAGTTTAATAAATTGTGCACTACTGAGGGCACACATTTAAATTACACAAGTAATAGGCACAGTAAAAGGGAAGAAGCAAGAGGAATAAGGAAATTATCACAGTAATCACAAAGAATTGCTGAGAACTTTCAAAGAACTGCTAGGAACTTTTCCCATTATCCCATGGTATGTTTGAGGTATATTATTGTGACAGTTTCAGCAATGCAAAGAAAAAAGAAATAGAAGAAAGATGAAAAAATATTTATTGTGTTCACTAAGTCACATATGTAGCAGATCATGTAGATAACTATGCTTTCCTTCCTCACCTGGGACAGACCTTCTGTGGGTCATCCAATAGTTGGTGGAGGTCAATGGTTATTTAGACAGTGTCCTTATTCTATTATATTGTGTTGTTATATAAGGAAGTGTATTATATTCTTCTTCTATGCAAAAAAGTGCTATGGCTACCTCATTGATGAATGAAAAGATATACTTGACTGCAGTTGTAGAAGAAGGTTGTTAATACAAATGCACACTAAGCGAAATGCTAACATGTCACCACTGCTTTCATTGGCATAATGTTCTGCAGAGCGTTCTTTGCACCGAATGCTTTCACTATTTTCCTATAAAAGCTATTTGTCACTCACTAACAAATTAAGATCCCAATATTCACTCTGTTTTTTCTTTCTTCACTGTTCTTTATTTTTAACTTGATGCAGAGGAATTTTTGAATCATAAAGAAAGACAAGAGCTGTTGCTTCATAGCCTTGAGTATCTAAAAGAGCAAAGATATTTGGATATGCTTTCACTACACTAAATTCCAGATGACAGCATTAGCTCATTTCAATTGTGAATTCCTTTGTTTGTGTTCCTAAGTATAAATGATGTGAAGTAGTATGACTACAAATAATATGATCATGCATTAGTTCACTGGCAAAAAGAACTGTAGGGCTGCCGTACTAAGGCTAACATCTCTACTTTTTCCCTTGGACACCCTCCATTTAACAAAGGGCAGATCCTTTATTTATCTTTCTGACAGCCCTCAACAAAAAGCCTGATGTCTGCAGGAGCTGGACCCTGGACTAGAGAGGCCTCTGGAGGTGGGTAGCCTCTGTTTTGGGAAGATTTGTTAATGGAATTCCTTTCACACTTCAACAAAACATTTCCCTGTGAGATGTTCAAAACACTCTTAAAAGGAGATAGAAACTTTCTCTAAAACAGTAGAAACCTGTAGACAAAGGACTACACAGAAATTTTTTGTAGATTGGCTATTTTGCTAAGTCCTTTTTCACGACTCTGTCACAATGGCATAGAATATATGGATGGATATGATGCAAAAGGTGGAATTTAGGAAGCAAAAGGCAAATCTTTCTTCATAGGAGTTGTATCACTCCCCTGGCCAGTGTGAGCTTTCACCACCTCCAGGCAGTCTTGCAGACATTACTTGCTTTAAAGAATCATAGAATTATCTAGGTTGATAAAGGCTTCTAAGATCATTGAGTCCAATCACCACCAAGCACACCACTAAATCATGTCCCTAGGCACCACATCTACATGACATTAGGACACTTTTAAAGAGCTTGTTAGGACTCCCAGTCTCATACACACTATATGGTCTACAGTGCCTCTGCATTAAGCTAAGTATTACATGATTTCTGTATAGAAAAACACACACAGTGTTACTGAACCACACCCACCTGTGTCTTCAGGACACAGTCACACAATAAGCAGAGTCTATGTCCAGAGAAACTCCTGGCCTTTCCAGGGCTGTTGTGCCATTTCAATTCTCTGCTACAAAGAAGACAAGAAAGAGAGAAAGAAAAAAGCAAGGCAAGTACGTGTGACGGAGAAGAACTACAGTGGAATAACAAGTGTACTTGGAGCCTGAGAAGGTGCTCATTAAGAGAAAGAAAGAGAAAACCATGAGACAGAAACCTGCACCAATGATCAAGTGAAAAAGAAACGTAAAATGGAGAGAACAGCAGAAAAATACAGTTGGGTGAACAACACTCAACTGAATTGAGGTACAAAACATTTGAAGGACAACAGCAGCGAAAACCACAAATATGTAATGTGTGTCCATGACAACACTCACTACTGGACTTTCTCATGACATGATAAATTTCATATTTTTGAACATGCGTTTTTGAGTAAATTGTTTTGGCACTGTAAATCCCAACAAATTTACAATTCTTTTAGGGCCAATAAACATAAAACTAACAATAGAAGTGAGTCTGTTCTGAAGATCAAGCAGTTTCCCAATAGTAAAGCAAAAAAGGTCATGAGGTTTTTTTAAACATTAATCTTCTAAGAAGTTTTACACTAAAAGCATGAAAATACTGTGGTGTATAGGGGAAAAAAGAGTAAAGACAATTTTTTTCCCACCAGATAATTCCTGTATTAGAAATAGACTATTAATTTGATATTTAAAGAAGAGTGCCAAGGATAAACATTTTGCCTAACTCCATATGGAACTTCATCTCATGCCATATGCATCTTTTTTGAAATGTCTGATGTTGTTCAGTAAATGTCTCTGAGTATGTTGATTAGGGAGATTTAAGCGCTCTGAGAAACAACATTCTGTGTAAACAATATCCTAATTTATAAATATTGGGCATCCAATGAGTTCTCTGAGCTTTTAACAGGGGAATTAATTTCTTAAGGATGAGCTGCTACAGGCACAAAGCCCTGGTTTTCATCAAATATTTTTGACTTTTCCCTCCACTGGTTATAATTGTATTGTAATTTTCTGGTGGGCACATAGTGCAGTGTGTATATATGTGTAGAGTTAGAGGCAGGATGGAGGGAATTAAAACAGAAAAATAAAGTCCACTTGATGCTTGTCCACCTGAAAGAAGCCTAGTTACTTGCCTAAACTTTAACACTCATCTCTTTAATTTTGCTCAACAGTTCTGTTGATGTCAATGGAAATTCCAAATGTGGAACGAAAACAGAAGAGAGCTTATTGTCATTTGGGAATATCACAAAATATAAAGCAGCCATATATAAAGTATTCCTAATTGCAATCATTGCAGAGCACACCATTCTTGATATGTTTTTACAAGAATGAAGGCAGAAGTCAACCAAATTGGAAAAGAGAATTCAATGGAAAATAATATAAATTTGTATTTTCAAGGTTTTAAAAGCATTGGCTGTATATCTCTTTCTTACAAATGGCAGCCAAGAATTGTCAGATGATGCATGTTATCTCTGCTAATGATGTCACCAGTGTACTTTTTTATGTGCATATATTAATCATTTTGTTTATAAGATGAATGTCCAGGAAAAAGAATTGGTCAAGTTGCCTCACTAAAAACAACCCAAAAAGATAAAACAAATGGTCACAGCAGATATTAAACAGTTATTTAAAAAGATGTTATCAGTCATTAATAGGTTTAGGTGGTTTTATCTGATTTCTATGCCAGTTAATACGTCTATGTCTGGAACTATTATAGCATAAAAAAAAATGGAATGGGAGAAGTGAATATCTTACATATGTCTATTTCCAGCCAAACTTAATCCAAAATCCAGAAATGAGGCAGATCTTACTGTGACATGACTGCAAATGTACATAAGCTGATTCCTTGGAAGCTCTTTCAATTTTTTTTTTGGTATGAAGCAGAGAAGTGTTGGATGAAAAAAATAGAAAATACTGAACTGCAATTTTTGATTCGTTTGCTTCAACTGTGTTTTACTGTTCAGTGGCACACTATTTCAGAAATTTTGTAAGCTCCCAATAACTTTTCTCTAAAGACCTCACAAATATAGCCATGTCTGTTCTTCCAGGTGGGTTTTCCATACTGTCAAATTAAATGGCTTTAGGATGTGGAAATTTGTAGATAATAGTGATCTAGACTGGAATGTGGGAGAAGAAAGGACTTTGAAGATCAAATTCATTCTGTTGCAACTGCTAGCAGCTATGATGCTTAGTCTAGATGTCACTGCTCTTCCTTCCATACAGCAAAACTGGAACTGCTTGCAAAATACCAGAAAACACAAGATTGACAATATGCTCTGCTAAGCCAGTAGCAGCTTCCAAGTGGCACTGCCAGAGTCCTGCAAGTGGAGAGATGTTGGTGGCCCTGCCCTGAATCTGGTGAGGCATTAACCCTGTTTAACCTAAAAGAAAAGATAAAAATATAACTATAAAAATATCCTGGTTTCAGCCACAGCAGACCTGAGAGCCAGTCTGATTTTTGGTACATCATAAGATCCATTGGTAACAGCACTGGAGAGATTTCTAACCATCAATAGATAATATAAGTCCTGACTAGGCAAAACTCAGTGAAACTATTAATACTTTTTACTAAATTTAAACTTTTTCAGTTGACAGTGTATCTGAGTATGAACAGATTTGTTGTTGCTGGCACTGTCTTACAGCTCTATTCTGCATGCACCACATGCTGTAGAGGGATTAAAGTAGCTCATCACTGCATCTACTCGACAACAAGGCAATGACAACCTTGATTACTGAGTGAACAAGGAACACGCAAATCGATCTTTTCAAAGCATTTGCAATGAAACTATTTGCTCACAAGTGTGGGCCCCAAATAAACCAATTTCTTTTGTGCAAGTGATATATACCATGGTCCCAGACACCTGGGATCTGTGGTGAGTTTTTAAAAATATTCCCTTTTTTGATTATTATCTCTGATTGGACAATGTTCTGAGCAACCTGATATATTTATTATACTAGTCTTTGAGCTGGGCTTTTGACTAGATGAGTTCTAGGAGGTCCATTTAAATCTCAACACTTCTCTGACCCTGTGATTTTATTATTATGATTAATTGTAATAAATTATAATTACATATGTTGATAATTATTATTATTAAGGAGGTCTATGCAAGCATTTAGTACTCATGGGTGTATAGATCAGTGTGTGTGCAGGTACAGATTTGTTGTGCATAGACCCCTGAAGGGATTCTGGCCCCTTTCACTGGCATTCCTGAAATGCAAACAGGGATATTGCCACAAAAGGCTGGGTTACCAAAAGGGCTGATGTGGCTGGCGAGACAGACTTGGGGATGGGAAATTAAAGGTTCTCTGTTTTCCAACATTCTGGGAGGAACCTTCCCCTGCAGTTTGCAGGCCAAAGGAGACTGAGTGCCTTGCTGCTGAGACAGTCTCCCCTGTGTGAGGCAGCAGGCCAGCTTCCCCATCCTCATTGGGCATGATTCCCTCATTCCTCCTCAATACATGATGGTGAGACAATACACAAATACCCGATGAATTTTTTTCCAAACCTAAATAAAATTGACTCAATCTGTATCCTGACCATGTCTCATTAAAATTAAGCTATATCGAAAATGCAAAATGTTTAGCAATGTCAAAATTTAATCGCTATTTAGTGAGAATGAAACTATGTATGAAAAATGCACAATTTTCGGGGAAAGTCAGCTTTTGGATGGTGTGCTAAGGGATGGGTGATTTTCAGCATTTACTCTGTGGAAAGAGAAATTCATTACGGAATGGAAAATAAAGCACATTTTAAGAATGTGCAAAGGTATACCACTAAGTAGAAAGATACACTGAAAGCAATAATTATACTGAACTCAGGTTTCTAGCCACAAGTGTAAACTTTCTCCAAAACACTGCAATGGCTGCAAAATCCCTAAACCTCAGCATTCCTTTTTTGTTTAGCAAATCACTGTGAAGCCTATTGCCTAATGTGCCCTTCATGCTTTTCTAATGCTTTGTCCTCATAGGAAATAACTGCTTCATCATTCCAACGGAGTTCCAAGAGTAACTACAACCTGAAACAGAAGAAACTATAAAACACAAGCCCTTTGAAAAAACAGGAAACTTCTCTATCAACATGTAAGGATGTTCTGTGTGCACAACGAATAGGCATCAAGAGTTTTGATGTGACATATTTTGATAATTTATGTCAGAATTTTGCGTCCCACATACCTGAACTTCCAAATGTTCACTCCTCACTTTTCCTCAAATGACTTTTGCCTTTAAATTATCCACTGTTAAAGAAAGAGCTTGTGGCTCAGGACCACGTGGGAAGTCCTGCAGCTGGATTCAAATAAGTCACTTTACCAGCTGTCTTCTTAATCTGCCAGCTAATAAGGTACCTTTCTGTTTCAATTTTCTTTTAATATGAGAAAGCAAATCTGCCATTTAAAATAATTTAAATAAAGGTAAAATAGATGCAATCTGGAAGAACTTGAGTCAAAAATGGACATGTGCACTGCATCTGCATTCTAAGAAGAGCACATGATTTTAAAATCTAGAAGTGCGTTAATCTTGGAATCCTCTGATGAAGACTTCAAATTAATCTGAGAAAATAATAAAAAATATGTAAAATAATTTGAGAAATCTTCTACTCTGGAATATTTTAGTATTTTCTGTCATTAATTAGAGCAAACTCAAGCTATAGCATTAATTAACCTGCATTTCCAGAATTATTTTGTCATCTTTTTATATTTCTTGTAGTTTTTTGTAGTTCCTAATCACTGCACAGTTAAGCATTGAAATGTTCCTTTGCAAATATAGTTCACTATATATCAGGTCCATTTGTAATAACTTCTTACCCTGGGACAATGATGCAGTTGTGATCATACAATCTACATTCAGATCTTAGCCTTGAGAACCCAGTCCCCAGGACAAAATTCAGTGCTACTATCGTTCCGTTAGTGGTTTGTTCTATTCTGCTTCTACTGAAAGTTCAGTGATCACAACATTATATCATCTCCTTGGAGGACATTAAACCCATGAAGTAGACTGCAAGTCCGTATGATTGGTCAGAAAAGATTTTGAATTTTCTTTGCGTATTATTCAATAATTGATTCAGGATGCGATTTTACTGCTGAAACTTGTATCCAAAAAAAATGAAAATGCAGATGTATGGAACTTAGTAGAAATATTGGGAAAACATTGCTTTCAGCTCAAGTATTAAATGAGTTAATAACTATGTTAAAGAATTCCCATTACTTTTGGGTTATGCGAACTCATTATCTAGGCTAGTTCAGGCCAACAGGTCTTGTAATTTTCTTATGTTTCACTATGAAAGTACTTTTCAGACATTATCCATGATCAGTGGGTACAGTGCACTACACTGTGTATAGTGGCCTTCACATTAAATGATAAATTGCATTTGAGTATTTCTGTATGAAAACCACACACAAACAACATTACTGAACCACTTCCACCTGTGCCTGCAGGATACACTCACTCAAGAACCAGTGCCAATGTCCACAGAGACTCAGGGCTTTCCAGACCTGCTGTGCATTTTCAGTTCTCAGCTACAAAGAAGATGGACTCAGATTTCTGTCTTGGCCAAACAGCACCGTGCAACACTATGTTTATCTGCTGCAGAAGATAGAACCAAATCTACCCTAAACAGAAAGTGAATTGATGGATCCGAAGTCACTCTGTATTTCCAATATGGGGCTTACAAGGCTTTTCTCACTCTGATTTTGTTTGATAAAAATAGCTGTTACAGGCCTGGGCTTAACGAACTAAATTGGAAAGATATGGATAGGAATCACACAATGTATGTTTACAGTGCCCAGAATAAAACTTCATTTTATAATAACTAGCTGCAAGGTGAATATCTTAAAAAATTCCCCTTTTTTTTCTGTATAAATAACGCCTCTCAGATTTTTCTTAGCTCCCTGAACCTACTTTCCTAGAATCCTAGCCAGCTCACGGTAAGATAAACACAATTTATCCTGTTCTGCCTCAAAGTGGGCACTGTACAGTGCTCTTTTAAATGCTCTAAACTTATCCAAATCAAAAGAGTGTTGGAGAATGGCTTGAC
>VWZW01002535.1:9750-27272 GCA_013397115.1 Edolisoma coerulescens
GCCTTTGACACAGTCCCCCACAACATCTTTCTCTCTGGAGAGTGATGGATTTAATGGGTGTACTGTTAGGTGGCTGAGGAATTGGTTGGATGGTTGCATCCAGAGGGTGATCAATGGCTCCAAGTTCTGATGGACATCACTGACAAGCGGTTTTCCTCAGGGGGTCTGTATTGGGACCAGAGTTACTCAATATCTTCATTAATGACATAGACAAAGGGATCAAATGCACCCTCAGCAGATTTGCAGNAGCCCAGAGAGCCAAACGTGTCCTGGGCTGTATCCAGAGCAGAGCGGGCAGCAGGGCCAGGGAGGGGATTCTGCCCCTCTGCTCTGCTCTGGTGACACCCCACCTGCAGTGCTGCATCCAGCTCTGGGTTCCCGGCACAGGAAATACATACTCTTGGACCAAGTATGGAGGAGGCCACCAAGATGATTAGAGGGATGGAGGATCTCTCCATCTTCTAAACTCCAAGAGGAAAGGGTGAGAGAATTGGGATTGTTCAGCCTGGAAATGAAGAGGTGTTGAGTGACCTAACTGGAGCATTCCAGTACCTGAGGGGAACTTACAGTAAAGATGGGGCAACACCATTCACAAGAACACGTAGTGAGAGGACAAGGGGCAATGGCTCCAAACTGAGAGTAGGTTTAGATCAGATAACAGGAAAAACTGTGTTACTGTGAGGGTGGTGAGACACCGGAACAGGTTGCTCAGAAAAACTGTGGGTGCTTCATTTCTGGAAGTGTTCAGGGCTAGGTTGAATGGGGCTTTGAGCAGCCTGGTCCAGTGGAAGGTGTTCCTGCCCATGACATGTGGGCTGGAACTAGATGGTCTTCAAGATCCCCTCCAACCCAAGTCATTCTATGATTCTCACCCACCCAAATGACCAAGGAGATTAAAGATCAATTTCTTCTTCCAATGTATTCAGTTTTTTGATTAAATTGAAAGTTATCGTGATACTTTATTTGTGAATCTGGGAAGTTCATTGGCATCTCTGGCTCCCTAGCATCCCTCAATGTGAGAACAGAAGGGTTTTTTTCCAGAATACAGAAAAGCAGAATCCAAACTGGAATGGATCCTTGAGCAGACATTCTTTCCTTTTATGTCTAGTGAAAACTCTTGGACTCTAGGGATTTCTGGGCCAGCATTTGCGCTCAAGAACATGACAGTTGACTTCCTGAAAAATTGTCTACAAAAAGTCTCAATTGAAGCTGGAGGCACTCTCGCAGTCTATGCTGTGCTGTATGCAAAAGTTGTGAATCTTTTTAAAGTTGTGAACCTGTTTAAAGTGCAGGGATCTGCACTTTCTAGATTCATCATTCTAAAAGAAAAAGGAAGGTTTTACACTCTATATGATGCATATTTGGAGATTGCCCCTCTGTAATTTTACTTCTGGTATGGTGATTTCTGAGTTTAGTTCATCTTGGAGGGTTTTGCATCATGGGAGTGAAAAAGTCTGTTCAGACAACAACACACTGCAGAGGGCAAGAGAAACCAGAATCTGAGTTTCTCATAGAGTTGATATGCCATAGATAGAATGAATAATGTTTTGTCAGGGCTGTGAGCGCTCATGAACCCTCCTCATGATTTGATCTGGAACCAGCATTCTGGCTGCATTTATGCTGATGATGTTAATTTTTTAAAATCAGAGCTTAGATTTGATGTAAGAGTTTTTCTCATGGTAAATTAACGTTACAAGCTAAAGGCTTAAGGATTGGTTAATTTATTTAAGTGTCTTCAGATCAGAATTATTTTTATGGAATTATTTGTGTATTTCAATGAAAAGTTGACAAAAGGGAGGGAATGAAAAGATGAGTTAGTAAATTGCATCAGAAAATACCTTCTTAGCAGCTTTGGTCTGTTTTTGAAACTTAGAAAAGTGTGTGTAATTTTGTTTAGTGCTTCAAAATTCTTTGTTGGATGTAGTGAAATCTGCCTTTAAATTTTGGAAAACATTTAGGATATTCTTGCAAATAACTTGTATTAAGTAAGGCATATTTACCAAAATAACTTTGAGCTCATTAAAATTTAAAAGAAATGAAAGAGAACACTGAACATTTTTTAAAGCCTTGAATCTTGGTGAGTTTGTGATCTTTCATCAGAACACTAGACTGTGTCTTCCGATTTACATGTAGGTAATAAGAAAATTATTATCTGCCCCAAAGTGCTGCAGCCCCAAATTCTGAGGGTCTTCTGCAGTGGTCATCAAACACTGTCTGATCTGAGGCTTTACACCCATATGGTTCAGGCAAATCAAAGGAGTCAACAAAGGCAAATGCCAGGTTCTGCATCTGGGGAGGAACAACCCCAGGCACCAGCACAGACTGGGGCTGACCTGCTGGGGACAGCTCTGCAGAGAAGGACCCGGGGGTCCTGGTGGGCAGAAAGCTGTCCCTGAGCCAGCAGAGCGTCCTGGTGGCCAAGGAGGCCAATGGTATCCTGGGGGGGCATTAGGAAGAGCATTGCCAGCAGGTGGAGGGAGGTGATCCTGTCCCTTTACTAGGTTTGGCCATGGGCACAAACTGAAACACAGGGAGTTCCACCTCTACATGAGGAAGAACTTTACTGTGGGAGTGACAGAGCACTAGAATGGGTTGCCCAGAGAAGTTGTAGAGCCTTTTTCTAGAGATATTAAAAAGCCGTGTGGACTTCCTGAGTATTGTCCTGTAGGGGACCCTGCCTCAGTAGTAAGGTAGGACGGAATGACTTCCAGTGGTCCCTTCCAACCTCACCAATGTGTGATTCTGTTTTTAAACCATCCTGGTTCAGAAGCACTCATCTAGTAGAGGCTCACAGAGTGGCGCCAGCTTCAGCCAACACCTCTTGGGAAAAGCCCTATTTTTAAGCTAAATTTTGATATGACACAATTAACTTTTTTTTCCCCTTAAAATGTTTCCTCTGTTCTATTTGTGCATAAGTGCTGTTTAATTCTGCTACGTTGAAGTTACGCAAATGCTTAAACGGAGGGCGTGAGAATTCAAACCTAGAGCTTCTGTGGGTTTGACTGGGATTACAATAGGGCATAATAATCATAGCAATTGCCCCACATTTTTTCTTAGCTCAAAGCAAAACTACTCCTGATTGCCATCTAGTGAACCAGACTAGAATACTCCTATTTTATTACCACTCTGATCACTTCCTGTCTGTAAGAACCTAAAGGGATAACATATATCCCCCTTTCCATGCAACCAACAAAATCCAGACATATGAATCTCAGACTTCTCATCAGGGGATGAGGTAAGAAAGGGGAGAAGAATCAGGGCCATGATCCTCTGCACTGCTTAGGAAAGAAGCCACAGAGAAGGACAAACATCAGCAAGCAATTCCGTAGGTACGTGTGGTGTGGAACATATTTCCCCTTGTCCAGAATTATATTTGAAGAGAACTGACTGATGATTTTTCACTGTATGTGAACACTATTGACGTTTCATGAATAACTGCCTTTTTATAGTTGAAAGATCTATTACCTCTAACAGTTCCTTTTGCTGACAATCACTTTCTTTTTCTTTTTGAATATGTCCCTAAGGAAAGCAGAGTTCCTCATATAAATTTTCAGGTCAGTCTTATGCCCTCACAACTCCTTCACTGATCTTGTGCACAGCCAATCATTTCCTTTCACCACTGGTTGAAGACACTGCACAGTCTAGGAAAGATTATTCTTCTTTTGCATCCATCACCAGGGTTTCTAATTCATTCGTTGAATCATGCTGTGAGCTCAGAGTAACGAAGACTTAAATACTTTTTAAAATCTTGTTTCTGTGTTATGTGGATTCCAGCCTATCATTATTGGATAGATTGGGTCACATTAGCGGCAAACAAAGAGTACAAACAGCTTTTTTAAAAGTTATGATTCTTAGTTTCTAAAGGAGCTGAAGCCAATCCACATGCTGTGACTTGTATGCTCAGTTACCAGGTTGTCCTGAAGCACTGTACTCCAAGGTAAATAACTAGAATTAACAGATGATATTTTATATTCTGAATAATTTTACAGTATTTTCTTTTTTACTTCTCCAAAGAGATTAAACAATATAATATGCAAAACTTTGTTATAGCTTTAGGCAAAGTAACTTCTGTCTCCCAGAATCTGGGTTGATTTTTGTGACTATTTTCCAGCTTTCATTTGTCCTTCTGTAAGTATTTTTCTACTCAAAATTCCCCCAAATATGATTGCTGTGATGTTTCTGTCACTATTTTTTGTTGACTTGAATCTGAAATAGTCATGGGGCTACTCAGTCTGCATAATGGTTTCAAGGAGGGAAGCTGTAATTCATCTTATACAGTAGTGACAGTTTATAAGATAATAGAATTCAATAAGATAGGTAAACTTTACTAGTCTGTTACTTTTAATCTTAAATGATGGAAAAGAAATTAACTTCTAAAGAAACAGAACCCTGGTATTTTTGGAAAAGTAGGATTAGATACTGTTTTTCTGCAATTCCACAGTAACGCTCTCAGTCGTGCTAAAATTACACTGACTGATAAAGGGTAAAGTTCTGATCACAGTGCTGCAGAACTGTTCTCTCAGTGACAGGAATGGATCCAAAATCTGCTTGACACCAAAACTAAGTCACCTAAATGTCTTGAAGAGAGTGTAAAAGGTAAGCAGGCAAAAACTGAGATGCAGAATGGTTAGGAATAGAGTAATAAAATAGTTTTCAGACTTGAAAATATATGAGCTTGGCCACATAAAAGCTCTGAAAAAAAAAAGCTGGAGGTTGTTCTGCCAGGTAGTAACAGTACGACCTGGGTGCTTGCCAGAGACCCCTATGGATGCTTGCTGCTGTTCCTGCCTCCAAAGGGAGAGAAACGAAGTGAGGCTCTGCCTATGTGTGTATTTGAGAAAGACAACTTTGCCAGTAGCTCGGGGTAGACACAGGGTGATTCTATTAAGCTCTTTCCAAAGACAGCTGAATCCTTTGAAGAGCAAGGACTTAATTTGAATGGGTGTGATCCATCCTGATTAGGCTGGAAACTCTTGGGTAGATTTCAGGACAGAAGTAAGAAGAAACAGACATTTGATGAATCCCTAAAAATAAATTAAAAATACCTTCAGCTATGGTTAGAGGCAGGCTTAGAGAGGTGAAGGGGAATTAGTTCTAAGAGCTTGTGCTGGAGGCCAGCAAAAAGTACATATAACTGTCAAATGCCTTTGGGATGAAGCTGTCACTGGAATTACTCATGAACACTTCCAGAGACTGATTTAGATTATCTTCTGGCCAAAGATTTCAGCCCTGCCATGGTTACTCAGACTTGTACAGTGTTTCAGCCTCATGTACATGCCCCTGGGTGTGACCTAAGCAATTTGTGGTTAGCATTCTGATCAGAGGGAGGGGGGACTTGGAAAAAGACACCTTGAGCAGAGGTCACTGTTGATGTGCTCCAGCTCAAGCATAGCTGGTTTAAATCTCTTTATGAGAAAGGTGAGGATCAGATGGGCAAGGTAAAGCCTGTCTTAGTTGTTTACAGAGTTACAAACATAATGGCTGTTGTTTGTGCGTCTTGGATTTTCAGCTACTAGCAGCCACTCTACAGCATCCATTTGTTACACAGAGGAAAAAAGTCGGTTACTCTGTTTTTGAGTGCAGCTTCACAGCCCAAGGACAAGAAAAAAACCAACCATGCCTTCTAGGAAAATAGGACGAAAGGCCTCCCAGAAATGCAAACCAGCAGGAAGCCAAATGTGCACAAGGGAAAGCACATGTAAAGGACCTGACTGTCGTTCAGCTTCTTCTGCTTGATGCCTAGTGAAAGAAGCAGAGCTGCTCAGCAGGTATAAGCAGCATTAGCCTGTTCTCTTCAGGGAAGGTAGAGCCATTTTTCACAATCTCAAAGTGAAAATATGTTTGTGCTTTTCTCCTTGGCTGGTGTTTTACTTACAGTCATGCCAACTTTGATGTAGTTAGCACTTGCTTTCACTCACAGTACTAGGAAAATGCTTGCTCTGGCCTTGATTCATTCATACCCACTACTGAGAGGAGTCCTGGTTTCGACTGTAAATTAGTAATTGTATGCGTGTGCCAGATTCTACTGGGGTATAAGATGAAATGATTTTACTTGATAAAATAAACACGATTTGCGAAGGCTTTGAACTGATTAATGTCAGAGTGGTTTGGGTAATATTCCTGCTTCTACACATTATTGTAAGTGTCTTTGGTTTATCATATAAATAGAAGAACAGCTTTAAGTTAAAAATTAAAGCATTTCCTTTTCTGAAGGGAGTGCTGCAGCTTACGCAAATTAAACCTCAATGTTTCCATTGTAGATGCGTTTTTGGGAAGTCTTAATGCAATTATGAACCTTACATTCATAATAAAGCTATGACCTACAGTTTAAAAGCAGTTGCTTACTCTAAATACAGTAGAGAATCACAGAAATTACTCTTGCAAACGAAATAAAGTCAGATGCTGTTTCCAAGATTTGCTCAACTGACAGATGAGGCACTCAAGACCTTTCAGGATTAAATGCTTTGTCAGGCCAGGCTGGATAATTTCCCTTTCTCTTTTCATGTAAATGAAACTACTGGAAATCATAGAAAATCATAGAAATCAATTCAATGAATGAACATTTGCCCAGAACAAACTTTTTTTTTCCCAGATTTTTACTTTTTGCTCCCTGATTGCCCTCTCCCAAGGGTGCCAGCTCTTCTCGTATCACCTCCTACATTTCTGCTGCGGCTCTCATTTGTTCTCTCTGTATCCCCAACTTCATTTCTTGTTCAGTACCTTCAAGGGTCCCTTTCTTCCCACAGATCACCAACCTTCACAAATCTTGAGTGGACATAATGTCATGGAGACTTCACCTCTCTCTCTCAAATTTGAATTAAATTGGCCAACAGATTAAAAAGGTGTCAGGGAGGACTGGCAAATAATTTTACAAATCTCATTTTCTTAGGACATCAAGCTAGAAGATAGCAATATATCAAAGACAGATAATTCATCTATGTACGAGGACATAACAAATTACTATGAATATTGCAAATAAATCAGCACAGAGTTATACTTCTTAAGAACTGGTGCCAGTAGATGGAAACAAAATTTTATATAGCCAAACACATTTGAAGGCAAATCAAGGCAGAATCAGATTGTAACAATTAGTGCGAGAGAAACTGCTTTGTAATGTATATCATTGAATGTCATCTACAGCATTGTGGTTAGTATGTTTCTCTTCTTGAAGGCAGTGCTATCAGGTTAATATTAGACTTTAAGGATATCCTTTGTAAAAGAAGGGTAAACATAGAATTTGGGCATGTAACTTTTCTAGAATGAAAAATATTCTGAACAATCTAACTAAGCATGAAAATGGAACTATAATAATAAAATAATGTATAAATAGCAGTAACATCTGATTCAGCAGCTCTGCTCCATATGGGCCAAATCCTCGTATGATGATGTAGTCAGAAAAAACAGTCCTAAAACGCAAATTTTGAAAGGACTTTGATCAATATCTTCTGAATGCCTGCATAATGGTTTCATAAGTAATAAAATTTTACTGAGTAATTCCTCATTTTACTCAGTAATTATTTTCCATGCTACGTATTTGAGAACTAAAAAATTTGATAATTTGTGACTGAGTTATAGCATGTCTTTCAGAAGGACACTCAATTTCAAGCTCCTGGCTAATGAACCGCATCCCTTGTGTTCCAATGACTTGTTACAGTCATCATTAAGGATTATATTTCCAATTTTTTTAAATTTCAAAATTCATATTTAGTCATGGGTTCTTATTTGTCTGCCAGTTTAAAAAGTTGTCTAAAGTTGGGCACCTGTGCAGTTACTTGGAAACTGTTCAAATTGTCTTCTGATCTTTAGGCACTGGTTACATCAAGAAGATGGTTTTATAGTCCAGGTGGTCTGAGCTGTGCTTAACTGAAGATAGAAAAGATTAAACCAATAAACACAATTTCCTTCTTAGAGCTCCACAGAGTCAAATTCTGCAGTTGTCCTTATATGTTGTGTTGTATGTGTAAAAAAACAAGGTCCAGCTTAAAATTCAAATCAAACTCTGAGTTTTATGGCTAGTGGGTACAGTTTTCATATGAGGGCCTACCTTAGTATAGAAATGTACAACAGCATGTTCACCCGTAATATCTTATTCTTATAGAATTACTGACAAACGGGAAATTTGCTAGTAGCATTTCACTTGAATAGAATTTTAAACAAATACTAGGAAGAACTTTCTATGCATACTCAAGACTGATTTTTTTTAAAATTCATCATCAATAGTGAATCTTATATGTTCTGCTTCTGAGAGTACTGGCTTACTCAAGAAGTGCTGTACAAATACTGGAAAAAATGCGTAAATTTTTAAACATAAGCATGTCAATATTTTCTGGAAGCAAATGTTAACAAGAACATTGCAGTGTGAAGTTCTGGATTCAGATAGCACTGTTTAATTACAGAATTTGCTTAGGCAGTGCCCTTTAAATTTAAAGAAGAGTATATCTGCAAGGCAACAACACAACAAAGGACAGACTACCCACTGTGTTTTCATTTTATTATACACTGTAGCTAGATGTTTCACCTACAACTAAATTTGAAATGAAAATAGTGATTCCAAGGATCAGAATTGCCAGGGAGCTGGGGTAAAGGCTGTCTGGGTTTTGTTCTTGTGGAGATAAGGATGGCATCACATTCTGCAAAGAAAGAAAAGGTATAATTAAGGTAGATTAAGTTATTTTATCCTACTTCTGATTCTAGAAGCCAAAGAGTTAGTTTCTGTGTGACATATAGGGGTCGTTTTGTGTTAGTCAGTCATAGGAAACAAAGTGCTTTTAAAAGCCATTATCAAAAATGTTGCAGATGTTTACACGGAGTTTTGTTTTTCCAACACACAAGAACAGAGTAATTAGGTTGATCAAAATACTCTTTCCTGAGATTCAATACATGCTGACCTAGTTAGATTTCACACAGTTAATCAAAACACCTCTTTCATGCAGTGAAATAAGTTAAACGAGAAAGTAAAAAAAATCCATCTGGGAGAATAAAGCAGCAAATCTGTACAGTTCCCATTGAAGTGGATAGTGTGGTAAAGCCAGAGAACTTCAAATCCTACAATTTATTTTATGAAAGTATATCTGCAATATACATCTTAGTTGTGGGGGTTTTTTAGAGCAAATGTTGTGACATAGATATTTTAAGAAGTGGAGGTATAATGTCTTTTGCAAAAAATACAGTTATACAGCAGACTGTTCTTTGTATAGAAAACTTATCTTCTTCTGTGAATTGCTCTGTGATTTAGAGAAAAAAACCCACTACAGACTAGAGTAATATGTTCCTCCTACTACTAAGATGTTTAATGTAATCCTAAACTTAACGTTGCCCACTCAGGGGTAAGAGCCATAAAAAGACAAACTAAAACAAAAAAAACCCAACCAAGCAAAACAACCAGAACAAACGGGAAAATGGAGTAAACATACTAAACTAACAATAAACCAAGAAAAACTACAGGCCAGTCAGTCTCAACTCTGTGCCTGGCAAGATCATAGGGCAGATTCTCCTGGAAACTCTGCTAAGGCACAAGGACAACATGAAGGTGATTGGTGACAGCCAACATGGCTTCACTAAAGGCAAACCATGCCTGGTGGCCTTGTATGACCGAGTTACATTGGGGTGGATAAGGCAAGAGTGACTGACACGAGCCACCTGGACTTGCGCAAAGCCTTTGACACTGCCCTGCATGGCAGTCTTGTCTCTAAACTGAAGAAACATGACTCTGATGGATGGGCCACTTGACAAATAAGGAATTGGCTGAATGGTCGAACTCAAAAATTTCCATGAAATGGGAAAGTTGCACCCTCAAGGCTGTTACATTTTTTGGCACTATTTCAGGTATGCTTGTATTGCAGGTATCACCTAGAAAGATACCGTGAATGCACCTAGAAAGATACCGTGAATGCAGCAAAACTATTAATTGCTTCCAAGACATTTATAAAAAAATATTAATGACAACTTCTGCATCAAAAATATGTGGCATTTAATTTGATTTCCGTTTAAAGCACATTAATATAACTGACGTAATTCAACCTTGAAGTGTAGACATAAACATTTTAAAGTTATATTCTTTTTAAGACAAATACTGTTGCTTCTCTGTTTTGTGTCAACCTAAAAACAATAAAAAAGTCATTGAAATGGTTTTCTGTTGTAGAATTTGCTGCAAAAATGACTATGTCAATAATTTTTTTTAACTAAAAGGTGCCATTTTCCAGAATAAAGGAGTATTTCTGTCTCCGATTTTGTTCTTATAAGAAAGAAAATAGCAGAGCCTGGTTCCTTAAATGTACACACTATTTTCCTTGCACTTTTTTTTCTAGTGCCTGGCTCCTATCACAGCTGTGATCTCTTCTCCAAGAAAAGCCAGCACTTGCTGAAGTTCGTGTGGGGATGATGCACGAAGGTGTTCTGATGAGCCAGGCAATACTTATTAGTTGAATGGTCATCAGCGCCTACCAAGTGTGTGCCAGGGCTTGTTTCACAACCTTTTCCACCCTGAAATACGGATTTGGATCTTTCTTTTTTGTGCAGGTACTGTTTTTCACAGAATAAATGTGAAGTAAATAATTTCAGAAATCTTTCTCTACTCTCAAATTAACTTGACATCGTCAATTACTGCAGAAAAGAGCAAAGAGAGAGTCAAATAAAGCCATGCAAGAAGTGTGATCACACAAACTGAATTGATTTAGAAAGCCAGATTGAAATCTGCCAAGGTGTATGCTAATAGCATTGTTACTATCTTTGTATACACTTTCCTTTTTTTTCAGCTTAGGTAGAATTGTATCCTAGTTGATACACAATGAGTAATTAACTTTTAGATAATTTTAATCAACTAGCCTTTATTTTTTGTACTGCAAACTACTACTGCCTTTTAGAGCTTCATCGGTTTCCAGCTTGTATTGACATTTTCCATTGTTGTTGCAGTATTCAGAGCTGAATGCTAGAGGTTAGGATTAAACCCCAGGTACAAATGTTTTCTTTTTAATTCTGGGAAAGTAATATAATGTTTTAACTGAGTCTTTCCAGGAATTTGGTTCAAACAGTCAAGGTTAAATACACGGCATGTAGAAACAACAGCTGTGATTCAAACTTTTTTGTTTAAATTCACCTTTAATTTTGGAAGCACCAATTATTCCATTGTACCTGAGAAAGCTTAAGAAAACACAGCTGTAAGCACCAGTAAATTAAGCTTTATTGTAAAGCATTTTATTTTAAAGAGCACTCTGACTCATGGTGATTTCTAGCAAATGTATTGCTAATTCAGTGCAGCAAAGTGGCATGAAGTTTTGGGAGAGGATTGACCTTAACCCTAGTGCAGCAATCCAAAAACCACAGTAGTGTTAAAAGCAGAATTAAAAGTTTTTTTATGGTATTTGACAAAGCAGTTCTCTTCTGCCTGTGCAGCACAGAAAGAGAGATCCTGTGGCTACAACGAAAAGCAAGGAGGGAATTTCTAAGTGAAAGACACAACTTTGGCAAACTTTTCTAGTTAGCAGTATAAAGCCGCTGTTGAGGGTGAGCTTTCCTGGGTTAACTTTTATTTACTTTTTCAAATTCTCTGTTGTTCCGTATTTCTTCCTGAAATGACTCATCCACTGAGTCACTGAGAGGAACCTTTCAACTTGCTGGATAGGATGAGTTATGTACCAAGACTGAGGTGACAGCACTAATGGGGTGACACAGCCACTTTCAGGGTGTAATTCTGCATTGATTTTCTGAGTTCTGCATTCTCCCTCACCAGTAGCACTGTATTTGTTCCTTGGCCCAGTGCTGAGATCTATATCCTCAGTGGGGACTGAGTTTAGGAGACAATGGCATTGCGTATATTAAACTCAAACACTCGGGACTAATACCTACAAACATGCTGGTGTGTTTACAGATGTGTAGATGCATCTTTAGAGGAGTAGCTATTTCTACAGGAAGACAAATGGATTGTTTGTAGCAGAAAACAAGGTAAGTTTGGGTCCTCTGAGTAGTGAACAGGGAAATGAAACTGTTTGCTTTCCTTCGGAAGTTGTTCATCTAATTAGTTCCTATGGTTGTTTGCAAACAAGCAAGAGACTTGATGAACCCAAATGTATTTAGTCCCTTTTTAGCCTTGGATACTTTTTCTAAGTGTGGACTATTTTGTTTCTCTGTACTTTGCAGTCATTCTCAATGAATAACTGAGCCCTGGGGTGCTAAAATCGTGGATGAGTGGATGAGACTGGCCCTCCTAAATTAAATTTCTTTCTGTAGGGTGGGATTATATGCGGATGAGATTTTGCAGCGGAGCTGCCACTTTCAGCAAGGTAGTTTATTAATCAACTCCTCACTGCACGCGGCTTTGTCTGAGCATTGCTGCCAAACCAGCCTCTTACCCTGAGGGAAGACTTGACATGAGCAAGCCACCACTCTGCCAAGCTGCTGTGACAGATACGCTGAATGTGCCACATGCAAACACCATCTTTTCTGATTTCTTTCTCACTAAGAATAAGTGGATCATACAAAGTAGTAGTCATTGCTTAAAACACGCTTGCTGATGTTCTGCATGGCTGGCTATAAACTTTGAGGCACGAGCTATTCACACTTGGATGGCTAAGAACTTTTACCTAAAAACTGCAAAATGTCAAGTTGAAGTTGTAGAGACACTGCATAGGGATCAGCTGTTTGTTACAGCTTTGATCTTGTATCAGCTGGTAAAGGTTTGGCATGCCCATGGTAGCTAAGTATAGGGAAGTAATTCATTAAGTTAAAAGCTGTAGTACTTAGCTGCCCATGCAGTTTTGTAATTAATTGAAGAATCCTTCAGCTATCATTCTAATGGTTCTTCCCTTTTCTAATGAAGTGCCCTTTGCTGCCATGCTTTTGCTCTGAAGATCATCCACACTGAGGTACAATACCCTGACTGGTGTGGCTAGAGCCCCAAGGGACCTAAGTCCCTGGTAGTCTGTCACCTGGCCAACGCAAAGCCAGACCATGGAGGAAAAGATGCTATCTCACGCTATGCTGCCACAAAAGATCCAGTGTAAACAGTCATGATACAGGTCAGGTGACAAAATGAAGGGATCAGTGCTTTCCTTGTTGCCCTTCCTTTTCTCTGCTTTGGTTCCAAATTTCAATTGCTGTTTCTTTCCCTGCATCTTACAATGTCCTCACGCTTTCCTCAGCACAGTAACCCTTCAGCCATGTGGAAGTGCTGCTGTGTATGAGAGTTGCTTCTCCTCTTGGGCAGGGTCACCAGTCAGCCAAACACCTTGTGTGGGTGGGTGCATGATGGGGTGGGGGAAATATGTCACCTGGCATTTCCAGTGCAGGTTTCAAGATACTGCCTTCCAATTCCAACGTGACATTAAAAAAGAAACTGCAGTAGAAAACTTTCTGCAGTCAAAAGCAACTTTATTAAAACCAAAATTTCTGTTCCGAAACAAATCCAGCCAACAAAACTGAATGAAAAAACAAAATTCCCTATGAAGGTGGCAGAGACCATAAAAAGCATGGAAGTTAAGAACATTCAGCCCAGTCAGTCTGGGATACTGTAGTATGCATTTAGTAAAGTTTGTGGACTACATCACGTTTCACTGGTATTATTTCGGGGTACACACTGATCTGAAGACAATCATTGCTGTTTCAGATTTCTCGAAAAAAAGTTACAGCTTAATTTATTCCTCAATTGATTATTGATATGGATGGAAAAAAATAGCTTTGAATGACTGTGTGAAAGACTTTTTGTGGTGAGGTCAGGTTTGTTCTCTAACAATCCTTCCATTTTTGCAGAGATTTGCCCTAGAGGCTGGCTTGCTCTACATGCTTGTGTGAGTTACCATCAGTGAGTTACCACTGATGAGGTGCATCTCTAGTTATTTCCTGAATTGTTTGTTCTTTTGGTTTTGGGCTGTTTTAACATGAAAAAGGAACATGTAAGCTTTTGATTTGATCTATCTGAGTCAAAGTACTAATGCTCCAAGCCCAGTGTAAGCCAATCAGTCAGAATATGGTAAACACCTACAGATAACTGTTGAACATTAACTTTGAGTTTTTACAAAAGCAGTGTGAGGAGGAGATTGATTGGTCACTATTGCCTCCAGAGGCAGTAGCTATGAACCAAATGCTACACAGAGGCATGAAGCACAGATGTCAGTGAATATAGAAAATGTGTGTTCTTTCAAGGCCTCGCATTTTTCTTCCAATACTGTCTAGACATCACCACATGTGAGCTGACGGAGGTCAGGAAAAAATTTCTAGACTTTGCACTGATGGTGTCTCTTAAAATGTTGTTTTTGATGATCCTTTTCAGAAGGATGCTCTAGCCTAATTCTGCTTGTGCAAATGGCTCCCAGCAGTTCTGTAAAGAGTATCTGTCTATGATCTGACCCTTCTGGACAAATCTCTCCTTGTCACAGGCACGAGCTGACGTAATCACTTCCAGAAACATATTTGTCCCTCTTTTGATCTTCCCTTTAGCCTCTCCTCCAAGGCTTTCCACACAACAGTTTTGAAAGTTTATATAAATGCTTTCCATCAAATCCTGGTTACATTCCAACAGTAAAACACACTTCAACAGAAACAGTATCACAGCCCTTGTAAGGAAGTAATTTGTGATTCAGATTTCACAGTTGTACTAGGAAATGCTCTAGATCTTCATGTGCTTCATCTTTTTAAGAGTCAGCTTGAAAGTTGTTCTTGAATCAGGGACTTTTTTATGCTTAAATATCTGGTGGGAGTTAATGATAAGTTCATTTAAAAACATTTTATTTCTGCTACAGTACTGTGGGAATAGAGTTTCTGTGTTGGCATTAACACTCATAATCAGGAAGACTGAGGACCAATCTAATCCTTGGCATTTCTTAGGCACAGTTGAGTGATCAAAAGGGATTTGCAGAGATTATGGTTTCTTTGTGCCATGCAAATCATGTAAATTAAATGAATTAGGAAACAGAGCAATTCAAGTAAGATTAGCAGTGAGTCTGTGGACTTAAGATCCAGATATTTAGAAGGCCATCAGGAGAGGTGCCTGCAGCAAAAACACTGCTATTATGAGGAGGAGCAAGTTCCTGATTATTGATTCAGACTACTCTGGACTAGACTGGTCCCAGTACACCTGTAAGTCAGGACAAGCTACTATTAGTAACTGTTTGCAGCCGGGGACTTAGTCCAGTGGCCCCTGCTTACCAGCAAAGTATGAAATAGATATTGACTTCCAGCTAGACACAAGAAGATATTTTTCTATCCCCAGGGAGGACCCATGATAATGTCCCAAGTCTGTGAGCACCATGTCCTTTCAAGATGCTTAACTGCAACCACTGTGATATGGAACATTTAAACACTGCATAATAATTTAATTTTTAATGCCTATAGAGCTGAAAAAGCCCCAGTAATCCGAGTGTTAGTGGCCTTTGATTTGCCATATGAATTAATAAACTGAGTCACAAATTCAGTTTTGGATCCAAAACCCCTTGGGAATTCTGACCTTTTGATCAGTCTTGATCCCATTCTCAGCACCATAATTTGTTGCAACTTTGTAATAATCTATGACTAATTTATTTCTCTCCATTTATATCTAATCACAACTTACAGATAGTATTTGAATAATAAAAATTAAAGTAATTAACTTGAATTTCGAAGCTTCATGTCTCAAAAGATAAAAGACTAGAGGTGCAGGGCTGGATTACAGTAAAAAGATTTGCTGGACTGTAGATTACAGGCCTTGCTACAACAGACATGACTCTATATGGTCCTTTACACACCTTTTTTGTAGGAATATCATTAAACCATTCAGGTTTCTCACCCAGAGTATTCCCATGTCCTGGTTTTGGCTGTGATAGAATTAATTTTCTTCCTAGTAGGTGGTACAGTACTGCATTTTGAATTTAGAATAATAATACTATTGATAACACACTGATGGATTAGTTGTTCTAATTAGTATTTACCCTAAATGAAGGACTTTTCAGTTTGCCATTCTGTCAGCAAGCAGGAGCACAAGATTCTGAGAAGGAGCATGGCCAGTACTGCTGACCTAAATGGGCCAAAGAGATATTTTATACCAGAAAGTATAATGCCAAGTATATATATTGGGGACAGTAGGCTGGGAGCTACTGATTGCCCTGGGGGTTGGGCTGGTCAACAGTCAGCTGCTGGTGAGCAACTGTATTATATATCACTTATTTCTCATGGGCTTTATTCCTCTTTCCCTCTCATTCTTTCTCAATATTATTATTAATCTATTACTGTATATACTTATTATTAGCCTTTTAGGAGCACTAGTTCAGAGAGTCCCCTGGAAAACAGTCCTTAATAACAAAGGGGTCCAGGAAGTCTGGACACACTTTATGAAGGGAATCTTAAGGGTGTAAGAGCAGGCCATTCCTATGGGCTAAAAGGCAAGCTGTCAGGGAATAAGACCAGACTGGCTGAACATATTTTACAGGAACTCAGGGAAAAAAAGAGGGTTTATGACCTTTGGAAGAAGGGGCAGGCAATTCTGGAAGAGTACAAGGTTGTCTTTAGGTCATGTAGAGAGAAAATTAGGAAGGTGAACTCTCAGTTAGAACTCAATCTGGTCACTGCTGGGAAAGATAATAAAAAGTGTTTTTATAAATACTTCAGTAAAAAAGGAGGGCCAAAGAAAATCTCCATCTGTTATTGGATGCAGGGCGTACACTGTCATCAAGGAGAAGGAAAAGGCTGAGGTACTTAATACCTTCTTTACCTCAGTCTATAAGGTAAGTCCAAAAGACCAGTGATCCTCAGGGCAATCAGTCCTCTGAGCTGGCAGACAGAGATAGGGATGGGGAGCAGATTGCACTCCCCGGAGTCATGTAGGAAGTAGTTATTGACCTGCCAAACCATTTAGACACACATAGGTGTATGGGACCAGATGGGCTTCATCCAGGGGTACTGAGGGAGGTGACAGAAGAGCTTGCCAAGATGCTCTCCATCATTTATCATCAGTCCTGATAAACCAAGGAGGTCCCAGGTGACTGGAGGCTGGACAATGGTCACATCTACAAGAAGGGTCAGAAAGGGAATCCAGGGAAACACAGGCCTGTCAGCCTGACCTTGGTGCTAGAGAAGGCTACGGAACAAATCTTCTTGAGTGTGATCACATGCCACATACAGGAGAATCAGGGGATCAGGCCCAGCCAACAGAGGTTTGTTAATAGCCCTGGCCTTCCAACCTGATCTTCATTTATGATCATGGTTAGTAGATGGTGGAAAGGCTGTGGGTGTGTTTACCTGGACGTTGGCAAAGCCTTCGATACTGTCTACCACGGTGTTCTCCTGAAGAAAATGGCTGGTCATGGCTTGGAGAGGTGCACTCTTCACTGAGTTAAAAGCTGGCAGAATGGCCAGGTCCAGAGGGGTGGTGAATGGCCTTACCTCTGGTTGGTGGCCAGCTGCTAGCAGGGTTTCCCAAGGTTCAGCACTGGGATCAGTCCTGCTTACTATCTGGATGAGGGGATAGAGTGCACCCTCAGAAAGTTTGCAGGCCTCACCGAGCTGGGTGAGAGTGCTGATCTGATGGAGGGCAGGCAGGCTCTGCAGAGGGATCTGGA